>PVLA01005635.1:0-141471 GCA_004027455.1 Hydrochoerus hydrochaeris
CCCCCTTTCTACTCCCCCATACCCAGCTCACCCATCTTCTCCAGCACCACCCCCTGACTTCACTTCTTCTCCCCCTCCACCTAGCCCCATCTGCACAGGCGGTCGACACCATGCAGAGCCCCAACCAAGACCCCCTTCTGAAGCTGTCCCCCTCTGCCCCTTGCAAGAGATGCCAATGCAGGGTGGAGGCTCTATGTTTGTCTATGTCCCTTTTTCCACTTCTGATCTGTACAATTGGAAAAGTCAAAACCCTCCTTTCTCTAAGGATCCTGATAGTCTAATAAACCTACTCAAGTCCATCTTTTCCACTCATCGTCCCACTTGGGATGACTGCCAGCAGATACCCCGAGTCCTTTACACTGCAGAGGAATGTTTACGTGTCCTCGCCCTGTGTAAGAAGGGCATCCGAGATCCAGATGGCACTCCTACGGCTGACCTCCAGAGAATAGAGCATGTTTTTCCTTCCTCTCGCCCGGAATGGGATCCCAACACCGATAAAGGTAAGGAGGCTCTAGAACAATATCGCCAGAGGCTTCTAGATGCCATTCGAGTGGCTGCTAAGAAGCCTACTAATTTGTCAGGAGTGACTGAGGTAAGACAATTGGCAGAGGAGTCGCCAGCCGCGTTCCTCGAGCGCCTCCTGGCGGCCTACAGTTATATACTCCCATCCATCCGTCGGCCCCAGAGAAGGCCAGGGCGATTAACATCGCCTTCGTGTCCCAGTCAGCCCGGGACATTAGGCGCAAATTGCAGAAATTAGAAGGGTTTGAAGGAATGTCTCTTTCCCAGCTAATTGAGGTTGCACTTAAGGTTTTTGAGAGCTGTGAAAATCTACAGGAGGCAACCAACAAAAAGATGACTAAAGTCCTTGAATTACTCTGTGAAAGAGAGACCAAAAGGGATGAATAAAACCCAAGAGTGAAACTAGGGGGCAACGCCCCCCCCTTAGATAAAAACTAGTGTTCTCACTGTAAGGAGACAGGTCATTGGGACAAAGATTGCCCAAGGTTAAAAGAAAAACTAAAACAGGATGCTAAGATGCTAATGTCCCAACAGTGAGGGTATCAGGGCTAGCCGCCACCCCCTGAGCCCCGGATAACTCTTCAAGTGGGGGGGCAACCTGTGGATTTCCTAGGAGATACAGGAGCCACTTATTCAGTCCTGACCACCTCCCTGGGAGAACTTCCAGAAGACAAGGTAAATGTAATTGGAGCCACAAGAGGACGCAAATCTTACCCTAAGATGGTTGCTACTGTAGCCCACCTGGGCCACAAAGTAACTCACCATGAATTTCTGTGGGTCCCTGAATGCCCAGATCCACTTTTAGGGAGAGACCTGCTCCATAAGTTAAATTGACTTCCAGACTGATAAACCCGAATTGAAATTGGGCACAGAGTCACATGTAGGAAAGGCTATTGGAGTAATGGCCCTCTACCCAGAGGGTGAAGGACATGTCTTAATAGAAGACAAAGACCCGGTCTCAATCAATAATGAGTTGCTAGCTCAATGGCAAAAAGCTGTTCCCGAGGTCTGGGCTGAAAATAATCCTCCTGGGCTGGCTGTAAACCAGGTACCTTTGGTTATAGAACTGTTGCCACAGGCTACACCTGTCAGACTGCAAAAATACCCCATCAGCCTTCCCCACCCGAAAAGGAAGTAAGACTCACATTCAGAGACTAAAGGAAAATGGCATCTTAATTCCTTGTGTTTCTCCCTGGAATACACCCTTGCTTCCAGTACAGAAGCCAGGCACACCAGACTATCGCCCAGTACAAGATCTACAGGAACTCAACAGGCAAGTGGTGACCTTGCATCCTACTGTTCCTAACCCTTACACCTTGCTGAGCCTACTTAATCCAGAGTGCACCTGGTATTCAGTGCTGGATCTCAAAGATACCTTCTTTACCTTGCCGATTGCTCCAGTAAGTCAACCTATCTTTGCTTTTGAATGGACAGATCCTGATTCGAGGGTCACTGAACAGTTAACATGGACTCAATTGCAACAAGGGTTCAAGAATGCCCCCACCCTCTTTGATGAAGCACTAGCTAGGGACCTACTGGGATACAGGGAGTACCACCCAGAGGTCACACTCTTACAGTATGTGGATGATTTGCTGATAGCCTCCCCTACTTATGAAATGTGCTTAAAGGCCACTGAGCAGCTGCTGATGACTTTGGGTCAGCTGGGGTACAGAGTCTCAGCTAAAAAGGCACAATTATGCCAGAGTACTGTAACCTATTTGGGCTATAAGTTACATGAAGGCAAAAGGGCCCTATCTAACCATAGAGTCCAGGCCATATTGCAAATCCTCACCCCAAGGACTAAAACAAAGGTACGTGAGTTCTTGGGAGCAGTGGGATACTGTAGACTCAATCTTAGACTTCACAGAGATGGCTAAACCCCTGTATGATTCCCTGAAGGGAGATATCCAAAGACCCCTGGAATAGACTAATGATTGTGATGAGGCCTTCCGCCAACTTAAGTGAGCCTTAACCCAAGCTCCAGCCTTGGGACTCCCAAACGTGACCAAACCCTTTACCTTATATGTTAGTGAGCAACGAGGTGTTGCCAAAAGGATCTTAACACAAGAACTAGGACCCTGGCAATGACCTATAGCTTACCTCTTGAAGAAGCTCGACCCTGTAGCCAGAGGATGGCCACCTTGTCTCAGAATTCTGGCAGCAGTGACCTTACTCTTAAAGGAAGCCAAAAAGCTCACGTTTGGACAAAGGCTCACCATAGTAACCTCTCACTGTCTCGAGACTCTTATCAAGGCCCTGCCTGAAAAGTGGCTATACAATGCCAGGATCCTACATTACCAAGCCCTGCTCCTAGATCCAGACTCAGTAGTGTTCAAAACATCCTCAGCCTTAAACCCTGCCACTCTTATGCCTGACGATGAGTCTACAGTTCCCCTCCATCAATGCACTGATCTCGTCGAGGGACAACAAAACCTTCGAGCTGATCTGTCTGACCTTCCTTTAAGCAATGCTCAGAACTACTTTACTGACGGAAGTAGGTTCATCTGGGAAGGTAAGCAAGTGGTGGGGGCAGAGGTGACCACTGAGACTAAGGTACTTTGGGCCAAAAGGTTAGATCCTGGGACCTCAGCCCAGTGGGCAGAACTCATTGCCTTAACTGAAGCCCTAACAATAGCAACCGGAAAAAGGCAAACATCTATATGGATAGCAGGTATGCCTTTGCCACTGTCCATGTCCACGGGGCCATATATCAGGAAAGGGGTCTCCTAACCTCAGCAGGATCAAAGATCAAAAATGCTCCCCAGATCCTGGACCTTTTGGCAGCAGTATGGCTACCACAACAAGTGATTATCATCCATTGCAAGGTCCACCAAAAAGGGGCTGATCCAATCATATGAGGAAACAATTTGGCTGTCCGCACAGCTCGAGAAATAGCCACTACATCAGAGAGGACCACTGGGGATGCAGCAGCTTTATTGCTGACCCCTCAGACCTTACCAGAACCAGTCTATACCCAAAAGAACCGTCATTTGGCTGCCCAGTTGAAAGCAAAACCTAACCTCCCAGGAGGATGGTTCCAGTTACCTGGCAAATGAGTGTTATTGCCTGAAGCATTAGGATGAGAACTGATCCACCAGACTCACCAGTCTACTCATCTAGGGGGAACAAAGCTTGCTGAGCTATTTAGAAGTAGATTTTTCATTCCCCACCTGACCAAGTTGACCGCTTCCATCAGCTCTAGATGCCCACAATGTCAGCAGGTTAACCCAAAGAGGCATCAAGACTTGGAAACTATCAGATATAAGGGGACAAATCCAGGTGAACATTGGGAAGTTGACTTTACTGAAATAAAAAAAACCTGGCCTCCAGGGACATGGATACTTGCTGGCGTTAGTTGATACCTTCACTGGCTGGGTAGAGGCATACCCTACCAAATTCGAGTCAGCTTTAGTGGTAGTCAAAAGGCTCCTATATGAAATAATCCCTCGATTTGGCCTACCCTTATCTATGGGGTCTGACAATGGCCCGGCTTTCATAGCTCAAGTTACCCAAAAGCTTGCCCAGCTACTAAAAATCGATTGGAAACTGCATTGTGCATATCGACCACAAAGTTCTGGGCAAGTGGAACGGATGAACCGAACTCTAGAGGAAACACTTACCAAACTGATCCTACAAACTGGTGATAATTGGGTTAGCCTCCTTCCCTTGGCCCTTCTGAGAGCCCACTGTACTCCCTATGTTGCTGGAATAACCCTCTTTGAAGCCCTTTATGGTCGCCCACCTCCCTTAATTCCTAGGCTCTCAGAAAACAAGTTAGCTGAACTCACTAAGCAAGATCTTATTAAGTCCCTGCAGACACCTCAACCCATATTGACTTCCATCCATCAGCTGTTCAGACAGGAGCACCTGACCCCTTCTGAGGAGACTCATCTCCACCCATCCATCAATCCTGGGGCGTTGGTTCTGATTCGACAACACCATCGAGAGTCCCTTGAGCCCCACTGGGAAGGACCTTTCACTGTGGTACTCAGCACACCAACAGCGGTTAAGGTAGCTGGAAAGACTGCCTGGATCCAGCAGGTCTACGCCACAGGAGAAAAATCCCAAGATAAATGGACTGTGCAACAGACTGGTAACCCCCTAAAGATAAAATTAACCAAGAGTAACACTTAAGCCCTCCCACAATGAATCCTCTAGTTGTGGTTGTTTCCTTAGACCTGTTGTTGCAAGCATGGGGAGGTTTTGGGCCACCGGATGACCCTAGGGTGGCCCTAAGGGTAGCTTATGGAAACCCTTGTAACTGTAAAGAGGGCACCTTTGTCTCAGGTCAATTCACTGGCTCATATACCCAGAGTGTAGACTGTGGAAACAAAATGGCCTACCTCCAAATCCAAAGGGGAATAACGGGGTCTTCTCAGAGTTGGATGTGTGCCAACAAGCCTAAAATGAAATTTACTGCAAAAACCCAATGTCCATGTACCACTTTCCAGGAAGCCATGCACTCAAGCTGTTATGATGAGGTACAAGAGTGCTCAGCTGGTGGCAAGACTTACTTTACAGCCATCCTCTAATTTACTCACAGGGGTTCCACGGGAGGGGATTGGGGCATACAGCCCCGTATTTTGGGACCATCCAACAAATATGCTATTGCTGGATGTAACGGAACCCAGGGTCACAATGTTTGTTGGAATAAGAAAGCACCCCTTCATGTATCGGATGAGGGAGGACCCCAAGACATGGCTAGACAACAACTAATTAAAAAACGGATTGAGGAGCGCACACCTAAGATTCTTTACCATCCTCTAGTTTTGCCTAGACCCAAGAAAGTGAGTTTGGACCCTCAGACTCAGGACTTACTTCAAACCACCCATAGAGCCCTAAACCTGACAAATCTCAACCTAGCAAGTAACTGCTGGTTAAGCCTAGCCCAGGGAACCCATAGACCCCTTGCCCTACCCCCAAACCTAACAGTAGCACAAAATGCTGATACCAGCTGTAAATTAAATATTCCCCTTAAAATACAGCCTGTCCATTTTGAAAAAGGGGTAGCATGCATCCAGGGAGTGCCCTAAGACTTCAGTGGAGGTAGGGACACTCTCTTTTTGTAATAACCCAGGTAGCACAGTCACACCCTTGCTTGGGCGAAGGAAAAGTATTTGTCTGTGGGGGAAATTTGGCCTACACCATCCTACCAGCTAACTGGTCAGGGGTTTGTGCATCAGCTGTACTACTACCAGACATAGACATAATACCCCGTAATGAACCAGTCCCAGTACCCAGCCTTGACTTTATCTCGAGTCGACTGAAGAGAGACATCACATTAATTCCTCTGGTAGTTGTACTGGGACTCACGGGCACGCTAGCTGGCTCAACTGGATTAGGCATATCTATCCACTCATATGTGAAGTTGTCAAATCAGTTGATAGAGGATATTCAAGCTCTGTCTAGCACCATCCAGGATCTCAAGGACCAAATAGATTCTTTAGCTGAAGTAGTTCTACAGAACAGGAGAGGCCTTGACTTACTGCAGACCAAGGAGGCATTTGTTTAGCCTTACAAGAGCGATGCTGTTTCTATGCGAACAAATCTGGTATTGTGAGAGATAAGATTAAAAATTTACAAGATGACCTAATCAAAAGGAAGAAACAATTATATGATAACCCCTTTTGGAGTGCTTGGAATGGCATTCTCCCTACCTCCTTCCCTTGTTGGGGCCTTTATGTACGTTCCTTTTAGTCGCCACTATAGGACCCTGTATCATAAATTGCTTATGCATCTTCATCACTGAGCAGATGCGGAGTACTCAGCTACTGGTCCTGAGGACTCAATATGAGCTCCTCCCTCACTAAATGAGCCATGGATTTGGCTCAAGTCACATCAGAGGGGAATGTAATGCTCAGACCATTGACTAACCAAATGCGCCACCATCTTGTTCTGTATGCGCCATTTTAAAATTAAGTTTCTGTTTCTTACATAAGTTTCTGTTTCATAAGTTTCCTTTTCCCTGAAATGACGCTTCGCTTGCCACCCTCAATAACCAACCAACTTTCTCCCCATGTTCTTACCACCCCGAATTCACCAATCATTGCTAATCTCATCCTCCCCATACCCACTATAAAGGTAACCACCCTTAGTTGTTAGGCACACAGTCTGGAGATCAATCAACAGAGACTGTGTCGCCAGGCTTGGCAATAAAACTCCTTCACTCTTCATTGATTGGCTTTCATTTCTGAATAATCATTGCACCATTACAGGCATAGTGTGAATCAAATGTCAGAGAAGAATTTTCACACCTAGTCTAAATAGTGATACAGTTTACATTAGAATACTTGCTTTAATTCACCTGGAAACATGTTTAGAAAAAAATTCTGATTATGCATTAGGTAATCTTGCATAATAGGCAAAACAAAACTCTTGAAAACATTTGTTAATTTAAAAATAATTATTTATTATCTATAACCTGCAGGATGATAGCACTGGGATTGGAACCGAGGATTTATGTGAATGCAAAACCATCATATCCACTGAGGGGCCATCAGAGTTTTCAGGATTTACCAGAATACATGCAAAAAAGTAATGATCAAGATTAATGCCCAGTACAGAGAAGATAGACACTGAACTAGAGCCAGCTTAGGTAGGTGAAGAAGAATGACTTCTACAAGAGATATCTGAGTTGGTTACAGTATGGAAGAAAACAAATCACACAGCCTTATCACAAATAGAAATCACAGCAAGTGTAAAGCACACAGAGGTGGGAAGGATTGGTGCAGGAGGAAATGCAACTATTTGAACACTGAGTGAGGGAAGGACATATGTAGAGAAGTGGTAATGATGGAGAGAGCAGGTAGCTAGATAATGCTGAATCATGACCGACAGCAGAGCTTAGTTCTGTAAGACAGCTGCATATGCCTGCCACCCTCATTGGTCCTTCATGAACACCAGTTTGGAAAGGCTGTTTATATTTGGAAGAAAATGTAACAGATTTGATTTTTGAGAGGATTAGTTTAGTAGCTTACTCACTGCTGGCCCAAAATACCTGACACCCATAACTTCACATACGAAGTTTATTGAGTTCAGCTTTTCATAGGATTAAGTCCATAGCCAGGAAACTCCAGGGCACGTGCATCACAGTAGAAATCTTGGTGGACCAAAGCTACTTGGTTAATGGTGACCCAGAAGCAGAGCAGGAAATGAGACCAAGACTTTAGGACCAGGAACCAAATGTACTGCCTGCGATCAGGTGTCCATAAGCCAGACAATCACCCCCAGGACTGTACCTTACTAATCCCTAAGTAGCTTCCAAGGAAATGAAGTTGAAAATTAAGCTTAACAACACATCCCATCTGTTTTCAAATCGATGCTAACTCAGATCTCCTTAAACCATACTTAATCTCCACATGAACAGAATAACAAATTAGTATTCATACCTTACCTTATTCATGCGTCCTTCTGAGGACTGGTAGCATAATCATTCCTGCCCGAGAGTTTCAGCAGCCCCAGGATTTCTCCACAGACCAAGTCTGCAGTCTGAGACTCAAGGTAAACGCTTGGTGTGAATCTCTGTTACCATGCAAGTCAGAAATCCCAAGATACAATGGTACATTTCCAACCTAAAAGCAAGAAACAGGGGAAGAGAAAAGAATCAAATGAAAACAAGATGAAAACCAAAAACCTGAATATTTAGTCCTGTAACTCCGGGACCCCAGTCCAGGGTGTGGAGATGTGAGCTCCTGGAGGACTGATGCTCCAGCTCTTTGACCTTTCTAGGTACAACCCATATAGCTTCTCTCTTGAGATAACTCTGGTCATGGCCTCCATTTTCCTGGTACTTTGAACTGCCTGGGGTCTCCACTGCACCCTTGACTTCATTCCCACAGCTTCATGCTCTGCCCTCTCTCAGGGAATCTGGTTGGAAGCTCCCATGACCATATATCTCTTAAGTCTGCTTGCTTGAATAACCTGCATCAGATAGTTAGTGCCAGGGTCAGCCCGCAGAAGGTGCAGTGGTCAGACTCCCTTGTCCTTGATACTAGTGGTGTTATGGATTAAAAACTGGTGGTCATTTTAACCCCAGCTAGATTACATCAGCATGGTGCTGAGTGTAGATGTTGCACCTGAGGAAAGTCGGCAGCATAAATGGAGACGTGGAGAAGGAGAAGGAAGTGCGTTGAGGTGTTGAAGCGTAGTGGGTTCTCCTACATGTTGCTGTTTGAGCCCTTGGTTCTCCTGGAGGAGCTCTGGTCCTCACACGGAGCATTGCTTCTTATCTCTGGAGGGGAAGACATGTGCCGCTTGGTCTCCAGAATGAACTTGTCACACTGGCTTCCTGGCATGTACTCAACTGTGCTTGTCATCGGAGAAGCTCGGGGCCTCTGTGTCGCTGAGGATGGCTGTGGTGCTTTTCAGGACAGCTTTGGTTTTTGTTGTAAGTGTGACTTCATGGCTCCAATGTAGAACCCTCAACCTACCAGCACAGCTCCTTCACCCCGCTGGCATAGACTTTCTAGTTTCCACTGCTGACTTTTGGGTCTTCCCAGCACGGATCTGTAAAAGAGACTGGCGTGAGTCCTTCTAATGGGCTCTAGAAATACGGTCCACCCAGAGACATTCCTGGTCTGAGCCCCTAGAGTCTCAAACTCTGCTAGAGGGTTTGGATCCTACCGGAGCCCTAAAATCATACCAATTGTCTCATTTATTTAAGCCTTTGCTGTACACTGGCGTGGGACATTGCAGATCTTGGCCAGGTCCCTGACACCCGGGCACTGCCTTCTCAAGGGAATCATCTCTCCTTTTGTGTCTTTGCAGCCAAGATGGTGTTCCTGACTTCTGAGATGCTCCCCAAGGCATTTCTATGCATGTCCTGGTTCCGAGCAGTTGGTTTCCTTTAACTGGTGCCAATCTCTGCAGCAACTGTAGCTCCACAGACCCTAACTCCACACATGACATGCAATCATGTTTTTCAAAGTATTGCTATGATATTTCCAAATCCTAATTTTTAC
Organism: Hydrochoerus hydrochaeris; assembly: GCA_004027455.1. Taxonomy (NCBI): domain Eukaryota; kingdom Metazoa; phylum Chordata; class Mammalia; order Rodentia; family Hydrochaeridae; genus Hydrochoerus; species Hydrochoerus hydrochaeris. Next base: position 9,483 of record PVLA01005635.1, read on the forward strand.
TCTGTTTTGAAGTAGCCAGCAGTACCTTTCCTCACAACACCCTATTTGACTACTTTTAAGTTTTCTCTACCACCTTATTCAGTGTACCCACCTCCTTTAATGTTTGACTCCTACAGAGTCTCAGGATATGTTAGAAATGTAATTTTTTCCCCCTAGAGTAGAATACACATGACCTCTAGCCCAATTGCCAGTGGAGTCCTTGTTTTCAACTGAAACTTCCTTGAAGCTGGGCTTTACTGTGTGCAGTTCAGTCAGGGTTCTGGTCTGATCTGTGCTCCACTAGGACTTGCCCATCAAGCTCTGCTTACAGCATTTTACAGCATTTTAAGGCATCTCTAGCTGGCATCTCTGAAGTTTTCTAAACTTCTGCAAACTAATTCCAAAGGCTTCTGAACCATAAGGTTGGATGTGGCCACAGCAACATTGGTCCATTTCTTTGGTACCAATTTTCTGCATTGGTCAGCATTCACGTTTGTGGGAGAATTAGCTAATACCCACAGTGTAAAGAAGGAAAGATGTCCTTGGGTCACAGTGTGAGAAGAGTCAGTCCACCCTTGGCTGTCTGTGCAGCAGAGACATCATGGCAGAAGGTTGTGGCACAACAAAGCTGCTTGGTTCATGGTCCCCAGGAAGGAAGCAGAGGAACATGTCAGTGGAGTAGGGGCCAGGATCCATTCATGTTACCCAGGTCACATCTCCATGATCCACCTGACACACCTAGAAGTATCCTTTGCCAATCTTTTAGGTCAGCGATGATGAGCATTTTAGAGACCAAGGTTCCAAACTGCAACCCAAAGCCACTTATTTATTGCAAAGTTTCAATTGCAATAAAACCTGAATATCCAGTGCTCAAATGCTGGGGTAACTTGGCTCATGACAGAGGGGCTCTGTATGCTTATGCTACCATGCATGCTATAGGTTCACCACCACTGTCCTAGGAGGCCCTCAAGCCAATCAAGTTGACAATTAAAGTTAGTTTGAATTTTTCAGGAAAAAAAAGATGCTACATTAAAAAGAAGCTTCAACAATTTAACCTAAGGCCAGGCCACTAGAAAAAAATGTACTCAAAAGACCTTTACTGGTATCCAGAAAAAGCCCCCGAATTTTAAAATATTGTGATACACTATACTGTCAAATATATACTACCTGTTGATTCAGTTATTCTTAGAAAATGCCACTAGCATATAGTGCTTTATAGAATTGGCAAGTTCGGGAGGAGGTGGTTGAGAGAAAGCTACTGTGATTTTGCTTTATTTTTGTTTGGTTTGGTTTATTCCACTTAAGTTGGGGCTGCAAAAGGAACAGATCTGAAGTAGAACAATGAGACAGTTAATCAGGACTGACAAAGATACATAAGTCTTCAGAACAATGGATATATCACCAAGAGTTTGTGATTAAGACATGAGTTCAAGTCTTAGGAAAACTATTGTGTGATTGCTTCTTTTGCCTATAGACCAAGGAAGAGAAGTTGGAAAGATGTGAGCAAAACTAACCTCCTGAGAGTGAGCTTGACAGGCAAATGTAAGAAGATAAAAGGTAAAAAATGAGGGGAAAAAAAGAGAATTAGAAAGCAACTAAGAATGATAGAAAAGATGTCAGTTATTCACTTCAGAAAAAAATCAGTGAAGAGAGGTAGATAGAAATATAGAAACAGAACTTCTAGGACTTAGAAAACTTGCCCAAGAATGACATTCAAAACAATTGGGTCAGTCAAGGTGCCCCAAGTAGAGCCAGCTGAGAGCAAGAACTTTGGATGCTCTTCTTGCTGGGTAGTGGGTGATGCTGTAGAGGTGATAAAAACTGTTGTGGGATTACTTAACTTTAAATGTCATTAGGAAAACTTTGCATGCCACTAGGTCAGTTTCAGGTAGGTTGATGGAGGTCACGTTGGGCCTATTGAAAGAGGTGAAATAATTCCTTTAACTGAGAAAGAAGGCAATGCTGAGAGAAAAATATGCACCTGAGAACATGAGATGTCATGGGAAGAGTGAGCAAGATCCAATTGTGAAGGAAACAGTTAAGCTCTTCCTAAAGGGAAGCAGCAGATCACATTATGTGGTGCTAATGACTCCATGGAAACGCATCGCACTGGTAGAACAGTGTCTTTTAGAAGACAGAAATGCAGATGCCATGACTATATGTGGACATCACTGAGTCTCACCAGTCATACGTGCTCACAGTGTGATGGTTGATTTGGAGCCATAAAGAAAGTATACAGCAAAGGCAAGGGAGGGAAAACAAGGAAAAGAAAAGAGTGTGTTAGTAGGGAAGCTCCCCCTTCAAGGCATGCAGAGGGGAGGGGGAGATTCCCGGAAGTCCTGATGGCAGAAAAAGAACAAAACTCACTTCTATTCACACTGCAAAAGTTGATGCAGTTTTGCTGTGTTGCTTGTTCAGCTGCATAGCAACATTAAACTTTTATAGAAGACAAACTTGTCAGTATTAAGCATTTAAAAAAAAAAAAACCCTAGGACCTCCCCTTTGTGGAGGAAGATTAATAAAGCCATGGAATTTTTTCCTCCAATAAGATTCAGCCCCAGTCTAATCCAGGTGTCTCCAGACACAAACTCATTTCATACAAGGAAAAAATAATAACGAATGAAAGAAGAGTATAATAGTTCTGAAGAATGGGCAGGGAATGAGTCAGTGTAAGATCCAGTGCCCACCCCCTCCCTATTTTTCTGGCTGAAGCAGTTCTGGGGTTGGAGTTTTCACCTGTGCCCTGAGAGCATTTGCTGGAAAATCAGTGTTACAAACTCTGGGACAGTCAGCCTAGACCTGTGCCACTGAAGAAACACATCAGATTCACAAAATGCATAAATAATAGATGATGCTGTATCCGCAGTTAAAAATAAAAGACATTGAGTCTTGAAGATGAAATCCATTGCCAGCCTAGATTGAGTCTTTCCACTGTCTGAACGGCTTTGGAGCAGAGAAGCACTTATAGTGCCGAAGGAGGAGATTAAACTTGATGAACAATCCAAAAATCTATGATGGCATTACTTTTCTAAAAGACAAGATTTCTGAGATTTTATTACTTCATGAGCCTCCATAAACTGTCACTAAGATAGTGATTTACAGATTTTTATTTCTTTCTCCAAGAGCAAAGACTTAGGTAGCCAAAGACATGCAGTTTGAGAGAAAAAGAAATAATCCCTTTTCCCTTGAACTTAGTGGAGATTAAAGGAAATAATTTATTTATAGTCTCACAAACACTGGCTCACCAGTCTTCATGCTTACCACCTACCCACATTCTCAGTGTGCCGAAGGAACACATTGGAAACCTGTGTTAATGAACTGGAGAATTTAATAAAGTTTTCAGTGAGTCATTTCCCCCTTCCCCCATAGTCTCCTATAGGCCCCACCCACAGGGCTCTGAGCTTGCTCATGTGATTGGCTGTGGTGTGCAGCTCTTCACCAATCAAAACACAGCAGGGATTTGGGACTCGCCTCCCTGGGATGCTGCCGATTCATAAAAGCACCAGACTGGGACTAACTGGAGAAAAAGGGCCTTGTTCTCAACATAAACAGAAAGGTCACCCTGTGCACCACAGTTTCACAGAGCTCCACGTCACATGCATGACATATGAATACTGCCCCGGAGGGACATACAGTCGCATACCTGGCTGTTGCTTGAATCCACTGAATTTGTGGATGATTTATTAGACATCACTTCCTTATTGCTACAGTTACTGTGTCCCATTTGTCTAATTTTTAAGTTCATTTGTGACTTGTCTTCACCACAGAATGGTGAATATTCCTTCAATGCAATTTATTATCCTAATTGTTGACAATCCTTAAGTATCAGCATATGTGCAATGCTTCCTAAAACATAGAATGTGTTATTTTTTTTTCATTTTTCTACAATTGACAAACTCTCATCTATCTGTACTACATACAATTTCAATTATCTTACCATGTCTAACAAAATTCAATCGACATGATTGGATATGTAGTCTCCTGGTAATAACTTGCATGATCTATGTGAAAACGTCACACTCTGGCAATAGGTATTTTCAATAGAAATAAAGATTATCCAAATTCAAGCAGAAGTATTTTCTATTTTGCTTGTCCAAAAGATTTTTTCTGCAGTATTTCCTAAGGTTTCCTGCACTTTCCTCATTTACCTAACAGTTTGAGAAGTCTGTCTCAGAAGAAAAATTCCTGTGTTGATATGACAGTGAATCTTGTTTAAATACGTTCCTCTCTGATAGGTTGTACTGGGACTACTCCAAGGAATTTATGTATAAATCTTATACTCTGTGGGAAAAACTGAGTTTAAATTCATATTCAATTATTTGTGACGTATTTTTCTTTTATTTACCTGAAATGATCAGTGTCTGGTTTGACTAAAAATTTCAAGAATTTACAGAAAAGCCAAGAACACACTCCCTTTCAGGGCTTAATTTTCAATAGGTGCCATATTATTAGTGATTTTCTGAGCACTTTGATTTTCCACATTGGGTTCTGACTTTGTTCAATTATTTACACTTTCGAGAGTGTAAGTGGGCTCAGCAAAAGGGAGAGGTGTAACTCACGTTGCTTCATTTTACTAACTTTCCTTCTAAGATTCCAGTATCTATCAAGAAAAGCCAAGCGAATGACATACAGAATAGTAAAAAATGTAATACATTTCTCTTGTACACAAGCAGGCTACACTACTGTCCTTCCCCGCCCCGTCCCGCCTAGTTTCACAGCTAATTGTGAACCTTGAGTTCCCGAAACCTTAGATAACGGTAGCAATCCCTTCACATTGTTGGTTCTACAGCTCATTCATTTTCTATATGTCCTCTCCTTGGATTCAGTCTAAGAGTATGTAATATTATCAGTATTGATTCAGGACTTTATAATATTATTTTCTTTCTCCTCTTACATTAGTGTATCCAGATGGAGAGTCCACATTTAGCTGCATCTCAAAACTAGTGCTATTGATAGAGGGCTTTATTTATTTGTTTATTGTTGTTCAACAACTGGTGAGCATCTTTTGTGTGTACTGTAGTGGTTCCAAAAAATGTAATGCGAAATGTAAGGCCCGCCCCTTCCGTATAAGAAGCTCAGGCTCCGACTGAGCTCCTCCTGCAACCTTTCATAGTGAGAATTGCACAAAATGATTTGAGCACATTGAACAGATAACCATGCATCGCACCCATCGCCTGTGAAGTACAAACAACAGTTTTAAAAGTCACTTCATTCGGGAAGTTTTAATAGAAATAGGAAAGAAAAATACAACATCACTTTAATTAAGAGTATTTATTTTAACAGAAGGCAGGGAACTTTAAAAGTGGAAGCAAAGGGCAGCCTTTGTACTGTTGCCCTGTGAGGTTAGGAAAACCAATTGTTTTATCGGCCAATCCACACTTAAGAAATTGCCTGGCAGAGACTTAGTGCTAACAGACCATGTTGTGTGACAGTATGAGAATTAGTTATATAAATGCCTTGAAAATTTCCCATTTACGTGACAGTCCATGAAACAGAAATGATGTACATATCTGAAATAGCAATTAATTATTATTTTTTTATATAAAACCTAGTATTTCATATGATACCTGTGGTAATTTTTAAGTACTGTATTCTATATGGCTGGAGGAATGTCTATCTTCCTTTTAGCAAGTATATGAGTAAAGGATATTTGAAAGAGCACACTGAAGCTTACTAGGATTAAAAGTTGTCCCAAAATTACATAACTGTAAAGATTAGAGCAGGTACCTAAACTCATATAAGACTATGGGAAACTGCCTTTCTGCTAAACCAAAGTTGTTTCTCACAAAAAGCAAAAAATTCAGCTTCATCATACTTTATTTTAATACTCATAGATATAAATCTTATTGTCGTCGCCCATCCCTGGGCAAGCTCTTTTAAAATGCACAGAAATCTTTAGTGAGAAATGGTAAACACACCCTTTACCCCTCACAATGGGATGACATGGTACTCAGTCTAAACATGAGAGTATCTCTTGGAATAGCCAGCCAAACAGTAGATGCTACACTGTAACTATGTGAAAGATAATCTTTCCTGAATAAATGTGGCCTCGTGAGTAGAATAACTCCAATGCCAATTTCACCTTTTAGCTGCAGGCGTTTCTTTCCAGGATGTACTGCTTGGAGCTGGGGGAAAGATGCCATGCAAGTTTTTCTCTGCATCTCCTTCAATGTACTTCTTCCTATGCTAAAACCAGACACTATGCTTTCTCAGGCAGTTTACTTAGCTCTTATGAAGGCACTTTCACCCAAGAATAATTGTGAAAATTGATGAATCTGTAGGAAAATGACCCCTGGCGAGTCTTATTCTGACACTTTCTCCAGTCCACCTTAACGCTATGCTTTCTAAAAGGTTTGGATGTCATGCATTTAAACCATTTATGTCCTTTCTGAGTAAGTTTCAAACAAGACTCAGGTCAAGAAAATAAAATTGGACTTGAGGAGTCCTAAAGAATGAGAGAAAACCAGAGCCACTGAAAGCAGGGAGTTTGATAGCCCATGCCAAAGACTTGCACACGTAACATTACAATATCCTCAAAGTTAGCAGTAACTAACTTGAGAGCCCAGGAGAGATTTCTCCATAGGATCATCATTAGAAAAAGTGGTTACCTCCCTTCACCAGCCTAAAAACTTTAACTAGTCATGGCATCTACATAAGGAATACATAGACATAAAAAAAAGTATCCAAACTTTCAAATTAAAATATTTGATTCCAGTAAAACAGTTATTCATTAAACAGATGCACCAGAAGAATCCCCAAGTGATCTTGAAGCCTAGAATGTCTGGGTTAGAGGGAAAGAACAAGACCGTGGACTGACAAATCCTTGGCTGGAGGTGTGGTGGACAAGATGAATGAGATGTGTGCATGGCAGGGTACTAAGTTGAGTAAAGCTATGGACATTTGCTGCTAGAATTTCTGAAGGATCATATAATTTGACAATGAAAGTTACAAAGTAAAGTTAGAAAATTATATTTGAATAGAGATTTCCCATAAACAGCTGGAAACCGATTGTACAGAAAGGCACTGGCATCTGTACAAAAATATACACTTGCAAATAATTTTGTTCAATAAAATGAAGGTAGTAGAGTGATTGGAAATGCCATTTTGTACATCCTAAATTATTCAAAACTAGACATTTATCTTCCATGAGCCTTTCTCAGTGTCACTGTATTGAATACAGAGATGGGAATCAGAACCATCAAGTTGTATTTAAATAGGAGCCTTATCTACAGAGGAGCAAACTGAGAAAATGGTATTGCTCCATGAAAAGGAGTAATTTAGAAACCAAAACACTGTTAAGAGACGACTTTCAGAATAAAGTTGGGCTTGCACCCATAAAACCCGCTTTTCACAAAGCATCCAGAAAAAAATAAAAAATACAAATTTAGTCACTCAGCTTGGGAAATTGTGAACTGCAGTGATTCAAGGACTTGGAAAACATGCTATTTATCTCCCCTATGAAATATGCTTATAGTTATATTGGCTTTTGCTCTTGATATTTTGCAGTCTGTTATTCCCTCAATTATAGGAGAACTGATGAAACAAACTTAAAAATTTGTCTTTGATGGCATGGAACAGTAGTAGAGCTGTGATTTAGTTTTATTTCACTGTGATGCCATCCAGTTATTTCCTAAGATGTGTTGAAAGAATGAATTTACAATTACCACAAGATGGGGACATGTTCGTTTCCTGAGTCAACTTGGGAAAAAAGTAAGCACAAACAAACACCTCTAGGACCTAGGAGCCCAGGGTGGACAGCAGGAAACTACTGAGAAAGCAGGTGCTCCGGAAATGTTAGTGAACATGTGGAAGAAGACTGAGGACTCCAATGCAGCAGGTACGCTGAGAAACAACAAATTATCCAAATGCAGGCTCCCAAAGATGGACAGGCACAATGGTTAGTTCCCTTTAAATCAAAATACACTTTAGCATATGTGGCTATCCACAGGGTATCTTGAAGTAGAGAATGCTCAGCATTAGCAGATACGTTAGAGTCCAAACTAAACCAACCCACAAACAGACAAACCAAGCAGAAGCATCAAATTCATTCTGCAGAAAAAAGAAATCATGGAGAAGTTAACACACCAAGACACTGAATGAGTCTTATTCATACTAGACTGATAAATGTGTATATGTCAAAAATAGAGTGCAGTAGAAATACCACGATCTTAGGAGCTTGGCTTTGCATTGAATGAATTAGAAGTCAGTAACAATTAGAGGGAGGGTTCTTTGTTCTAAACATGTGAATAAACAAAACATGAATATGGTCAAACCCTGGAACAGTCACTGGAAAGTAAACGCCTAAAAACATGAGGGAAATAACATGTACTCACATAAACAAGGTGCTTGCAAAGGTAGGGTACAGAAAGGAAGAAAAGGTGACCTGGTATAGAGGACCTCTCCAGAGCAATGACAGAGCCTGCAGAGAGCTCAGCCATCCAAGGGTGTGTGGAACAAGGGACAAGAGACACTTTCAGGAAGCAGAGAGGGAAGGAAGACCCCTGAGGCTGCCTGGCAGGGTAACGGAGCGGTAAAGGTAATCACAGACCGAGGGACGTCAGTCCATGGTCTCCAGATAAGAGCATGCAGATAAGGCCACATGAAAGATGCACCATTACTAATTTTAAAATGTCTCAAGTAGTTTTATACACTTGAGGTTGTCGTAGATAACCTCTATTGCATATCATATTTTCCAAGCACTTTCTTCCAGATGCAGTGTATATACTCATAAAATATAATGTGTGTGTGAAGGTAACATAAAATCACTGATATTCAGAGCCAAAAATGGAGGGGGGAAATCTTGGGATTTTGACAAGAACGTTCTGAGTTACGGCCACCAGTCCATAAATCTGTGCACATTGTCCACTGTGTGACCAGAAGCAGCTCATTAATTGAAGCTAATTGGAAGGTTTCATGAAAATATGTATGTCAAATGCATGAATCAGTTGTGTAACACACATCAATTATTTTCCTTTCAGACAGACATTGATAAATTCATTTTATTTTACACAAGCTATCAGAAACTAAGTTGTAAGAAATAAATTGTAATTTAAAATGTCACCAGAGATACTATCACATTTTTCTTGAGGAATCTAATTCCATGGTAGAATCTGTAAGTTTGCAATAACTTCCAACATGACTCAAGATTTTAGCAGAAATTTTACAGAATATGTTGGGCTCATTGTGTAGCTCAGAGTACAAAATGGTATAATTTCCTCCTGGCAGAACATGAGTGCATGAGCGACTTCAATACCCGCTCAAAATGAATCCCATATTTAATACACAGTACACCAGGTAAGGTCTCCTCGAATTACAAATGCCAGCGTTTTGCGTGATTCTGCTGTACTGTGTGCTCCCTTACAGATGATTTTGGGTGTCCAATAAACAGCAAAGGAGGAAAAAAGGTTCTAATTTTTGAAAGTGGAACAGAAGAATTTATTTTCTCTGATTTATGCTTTTGATCAGATAAATTCCTTTTGTATCTGCAACCATTTTAGGGAAGACAAATTTTTAAAAAGGCAGCTAAAGTTCAGGAAATGTAGTCTTCTTGTATTGTTTTGTACCATAATAATAATGGAAGACATAAATGAAAAACAAAGTCTAAAACCTCTCCCTCTAAATCTATTAAAATTCTTCCTAAAATGAAATCAGCAATCAGCTTCCATAGAGACGAATTCCTTCCTACTTCTGAGTTTACTTCAAAAAACACAAAACAAAACAACCACCAAGAATTCTAAATGAAAGACTAATTTGGTCACAAAAGGCAGCAAATAATTTATTATCCTTGAGGGGTTAACCAATACCTATTAGAAAAAAATTCATAAATTAAGAACATGTCGCCAGGCATGGTGGTGCACTCTAGAGGCTGAAGCAGAAGAATCTCTCTGAGTTTGAGGCCAGCCTGAGCTACAAAGTGCATTCAAGACCAGCTGGAACTGCATGGTGAGACCCTGTCTCAAAAAAAAAAAAAAGAATATGTAATTTTAAGATCTAATAATAAATTCTGATACAGCACTTTAAGGTGTGATAATGTTGGATAAATAATGTTTAATTGATAATAATTTGAATAATATTAACATGTTCACATGTGTTAAACACATAGAAATGTTATTTTACATAATTTTTGTATTCATCAACCCTTACTTGGAAGGATTATATTTCAAACAAGGAAACTGTCTGTTTAATTGACAAACTAGTTTTATCTCTTTTTTGTTTCTTTTTTCAGAATCACTTGGAAGACACAAAACCAGGACAGTACCAAGTGATATATGTAAATAAGTACTTTCTTTTGGCCCATTGACCAGAGATTATATGTGATAAAGTCTTCTCATTATATAATATTTCATCATTTGCTCAGCACTAGATTGTTTATAAATCATTTAACTGCTTCATCATGTTAGAAAGGGCTATCAGATCGATTTTTAAAATAAGGAAATTCACTGCAAGGACTGGAGATTCATAATTCAGAAACATGGCTCTAATCAATTTATCAGTAAGAATTTCTATCCTAACTTCACTAACAATGTCTTTAAATCTTACTCCTAGCACCAGACTAAAGCTCGCCTTATTTCAAGAGAACAAATGAGGAAAAAGCCAGTAGCTCTGAGGCTGTTTTAAGACCACTACTGTGATATCAAGTGGCAATTTCAGCTGTGAACAACCAGAGACAAGTGCTGCTTAATAGGAACAAGTGATTTTAGACATTCAGAGAAAAATATTTAAAAATAAACAATAAATATGTTCCTTACCTCAACTTGAATTTTTGTCTAGAAACAAAATATTGCTAGGTAGTTTGTTGTATTTTTCTATCAACATTTTCAAATTCACACTTTTTACACTAAAATAAAATTTTATATAAGGAATAAATATTAGAATGAGATTCATGTTTAACAATAAAGAATATTGGGGAACAGGGAAGTGGGCTGTAAGCCAGGGGTGTGATTTTCAACATAAGGCATTAATTCTTAGACACATTGCTAATGGAAATATGTAATACTACACTTGAAAATAGATGAAAGTGTATCTATATGAAGATAATTACTAAAATCTTATAAGAATATAAGAATATTCTAAAATAACACAAATATTTGTAGAAAGCATGTAGAATAAGTTTGTTCAAAAGCCAGTTTATAGTAATAAAAATGTATTATAAAATAGGTTTTAAGCCTGGCCTGATAGCAGACACCCATATTTCTAGCACCATAGGAGTTTAACTCAGGAAGATTGCAAGTTTGAGCCCAAGCTAGGTAACAAGATTCTGTCTTAAAATTAAAAAAAAAAAAAAATTAAAAAGGGAATGGGATGTAGCTCAGTCGGAAAGCACTGGTTTTAACCCACAGTATCACACACACACACACACACACACACACACGCAATTCAGTGTAATATGCAGACAATAACACAATAGCAGTCTAGTTCAGTAAAACATGATAGAAAATCATAGAAACATCAGATATATAAGAATTTGGTGTGTGAAAAGTGGATGTTTTCAGAATAGAGAAAAACCAGGTTATTTAGTGCATAATGTCTGCATATTTTAGCAATCTCTAGAAAAAATGTAAAGTCAAATCCCCACTTATCTAAAGCAATGATGATTAAATGAGATCAACACATTCATACCGCAACACAAAGCTTAATATTCAGCATTGGAAAAATAAAAATTAATTTTGAAGTAAAACTACTTTCTCTAAAGTTAATTAAAATAAATGAAATAAAGAGCAAGACATGATGATTTTGAAAATTTTTGTAAATAAGTTCAATGCATAAAAACACAGGATTAAATTTCCTGGGTCTCAAAACATGTTACTAGTGTTATTAGCAAATATGCAAGAAATTACTCACATTATTGGATAAGGGAAAAAACTTGACATTTAACAGAAGAGGGAATCAAAATTGAAATAAACATATGACCATCTATTTAATTTATTTTAATTAAACATTTACAAATGAAGCATACAATTGAATAATTTATCAAACAGTGATTACTACCCTGTGTTGAAAGTTGAAAAAAACAAGGTGGTGGGGATGCATATTCTCACAGTAGCTTTGATCACAATGGTGCAACACCAATCAAAACTTAATTGACTGAGCAGTCAGTCTCCTAGGAATGTATGCCAGTGAAAACATAATCAGAGCCCCAGAGGTATACACTGACTTTCATTTCAGCATAATTTTTGCTTATAAAAAATTAAATATCACAATGTCCAACAAATTAAATCCTTGAAATATATATGATGCAAATCAAAATTTCATAGTAGGATGTGACCAAACAATTCAGAAGTGAAAAGAGTAAGAACAGAGAGAAATAGAGAATGTGAAGCAATAGAAAAAGAAGCACCAACTTGAAAACATAATGATAAATGAAATTATTGAGATGTACAAGCTCAAATATCATATGATTTCTCTTATACAAGAAACACAAAGAACAAAAAGAAGATATGGCTATGAAATGGGGACAAGTTCAAATATTTCCCTAAATTACAAATTCTATTGTTTTTAAAAAAATTATTCAATTTATATTTTAATTCATTTCATTTATTCAGTTTACCTAAATTTCTTGGAAATAAAATCTGTGTTATTGTGTTTCTTTTTTGTAATTTATGTCTTGTACTCTACATAACTGCTTTGAAGACAATGATACACAGTGTAATAACTATTAATGCTCTTGTATGATTGAATTATGAAATTTTGACTTCTTCATAAAATAGAAAAGAATGAATAGCACATTTCAGGGCAATAAATGTGACATAAACTGAAGTATATCATAAGCTGTTTCCTGGAAAATAAACACAATTTGGAAACAAATTATAAAAGAAACTAGACTGGGCTACATCTAGAAGTGGAAATGAATAACCCAAATTTGGAAGAGAAAAGGGGTGACATCTTTAAATTTTTCCAGGAGGGCTTTCCTTTGTTAACATTGTATACCTACTTTCTACTAAAACAAAATAAAATAAGACAAATTAAAACTATTTATTGAGACTTTGCTGGGACAAAAGCCAGATTTGCATCCTAAGACAAAACGTGTGCGTATCTGTGCGTGTATTGGTGTGTTTGTGTCTGTATACACGTGTGTGTGTGAGAGGGAGAGAAGCACAGTACTTAACAACATATAGAGAAAAAAGAATAAAATGGAACATCTGAACACTATATGTGTTTATTATTTGCATAAGATGCTGAGTATCCGCAGGTGTCAGCCCCAAACACCTGGACCACGTGGCTTAAGCAGCAGGCGTTCCTGCTCTCCCCATGGAGGCTAAGTCCGAGATCAAACTCCACAGTGAAGCTCTGGTCCACACTCTTTTCCGGGTTGGCATCTGCTCACTGCAGCCTCAGGTCGAGAGTGAGAGCCAATTCTCTACATCTCTGTCAGAACATCCCTTAGAGACCTTTTCATGTGGAATATTACACCATGGGAGGATCTTCAAACCTGAGACGGTATGTAAGTTACGGTCAGCACTGCCAGTGCACTCATGGGAGTGAGGTCAGAAGAGAGCCATCTGCTTTTCCTCTCTGCTCCTAACGCATCTCTTAGCACGACTACGTTTTGATTTCCCTTTGACTTTCCAGAATTTGTGATTGCAAAGTATTTCTCTGGCCTTGGACATGTAAATCTTTTCCAAAGCCTCTTGTCAGGTTTGTACCCAAAGATTATCTTTTCTGCAGTTCCTGGAGGTGTTTATTTGAAACTGGTCCTCCACGGAGCCAGCACACCTAACCTCCGGGCTTCTCTGGGAGGGTGAGACCCTAACCTCCATAGGAACCTTGCTACCTGGTGAAAGAAAACCGAGGGAAGTTCATTTTTCCTGTGGGTAAAGACAATCAGCAAACAAAACATCTTACACGTTTCTCCCTAATCCTCTAACTTAATGTCAGAAGACTTCATCTCACAGTTTTCCTCTCTTGAAAACATTATAATAATCTACCACAAATCCCTTGCCTGCTTAACCCAGCTATTTTAAATGGTAACAATATTCATTATTGTATTGCAAAATAAGCATATTTTTCATATTAACATTATTATATGATTGTTTTAACTATTTTACTCTTATTTTCCTTTGGTTTTTCTAGACCATGAAGTATTTTCTTTATGAAACGTATATGGCATGTGGCTAAGTCTATTTGTTCAGTAATTTATAAAACTTTTCTTGCTCTGTGCTTATCTTATGGTATTTTCCAAATGTATAGAATTTAAGGTCACAAATGACGTTTCCCCTGGACCACTTACTGTTTGGCATATTGTCTTGTGGTCCGGGTAGAAAACGTCTCATGTTCAGGGACAGGGTGAGCAGGTGACTGGACCACGGGGGCAGCAGATTCTTCAGTGGAGTCACGGATGAGCTCAGAGTGGATATGCGATTAGGAGGCGGGGTCTGGTCAGAGGAGGCCCTTGCTGGGCCTGTGACCTGGAAGGACGTGTCTTGTCCTCAGCGTTTGCTCTCTGTCTCTCCCTCTCTCTCTCTCTCTCTCTCTCTCTCTCTCTCTCTCTCTCTCTCTCTGATTCTCTCTCTCTGATTCTCTCTCCATCTTCATTTCCGCCTGTCTCTGTCTCTCTCTTTCTCTCCCTTTTCTTCTCCTTCCCTCCTCTCCCTCACCTCCTCCTCCATTCTGTCCCCTTCTCCCTCTCCTCTTCCTCCTCCCTCTCCTTTTCTTCCTCCTCCTTCTTGTTGTTCTCCCTCTCTCTTCCCTCCTCTCCCTCTCTCTCCTCCTGGCCACCACGGTTTGGGCAGCTTTCCTAAGCCACGCCCTTCCACCCTGCAGTTTCTGCTGTGGAACCGGCCAGCCATGCACTGGACCCACTCGGAACCCTTGAAGCAAATAAGCTTCCTCCTCCCAGCTTCAGTGTCAGGCTTCTTGTCCCATGATGGTAAAGTGACACATGTATTCACTAAACTTTATTTTTTTCATCTGTTGGAGTTAAATTTAATTCAGCATATTTTGAATTTTATGAATATGACTGCCAAATAGATTTCTCTCCATTTTACTTTATATATCTGTACAACAGACTGAGTAAACACTTTTAAATTATTTTTATGTGTTTGTTCCTTTTATTCCCTTGAAAATTTTCATAAGGATGTGCTTTTTTTCCTCTGGTGACTTTTTTCTTGATGTAACATTTAGACTGGGCTTTCTCTAGTGAACACGTATTCTACAACTGAGATCCCTTTGTTACTCAACTCAAACCGATATTTTAAATAGACATTATATTGGCCATTTGTATTGCACCCAAATGCCCATTTAAAAATATTCTGTTTCACAATTAAGATGTGATAATTTTTGTATTCCTAAGCCTGTATTAATTGTCATATTCTGAGTGCTCGTATTTGTCTGTTGGCCAATTCATCTCAGATGCTTTCATTTCAGTTTCTCGTTGTTGCTGCTAATGATGCATCTCATGTGTTGTACACTAGCAAATACTTGCCAGATATCAAGAGGAAGGAGGGAAGGCTTATCTCGGAACCTGGGGTTAGGGGCTGCAGCCCATGGTCACGTGGTTCTCCTGCTTCTGGGTGGCCTAGAATGAAGCTGAGCATTATGGCAGAAGGGTGGGGAGAGGAAAAGCTGCTTACGTCACAATTACAAGGAGAGTGTTATGGTTTGTGTCTGGATGTCCCCCCTCCCCCAAGGCCTCATGTGGTCACGGTGGGGAACTGGCTTTTCAAAGGTGGCTGAATCTAGAGTTTGTGGTTGGTTCATTGTCTAGGGCTGAGGTTGGAGCTGTGAGTGCTGCACTCACCCCAAAGGAGGGTAGACTGCACACTGCAGAAGGGAGGAAAAGAGGCTTTCTCCTGCCCTTTGGCTGGTGCTGCTTTTCTATCTTCTAGACACCACACACTGTTGCCCCTCTGCCACATCCCATCCTGCTATGAGGCCAGCCCATTATGGACTGAAACCTCCACAGACTGTGAGCTAAATAAAACTTTCTTCCATTAATTTTGGGTGTCAGGTATTTTGTCTCAACGATGAGAGAAAAGTAACTGACCTAGACAGAAAGATGAAGGGAAAGAGGCAGACAAGAAGGGATGGAAAATAAAATACACCCTTCAGATCAGTGCTCATGTCCATCAAGCTACTGTCAGGCTCCTGTGAACCAATCATCTCCCCAGCACCCCCCCCCTGAATATTACTGCCTTGAGAATAATGCCCCTCACAGGTGGGTCCTGGGTTATTCTTCGTATTGTATCCTAACAGAAAGTATTGTTTGTTTCACGAACTCCTTCGTTGAGATGTGCAGGTAGAATTCTAGAGATCAAAGTCTCCCTACAATGACAGAGGGAGAGGGTCTGTCTATATGTGTGGGTCCCTGAATTATAAAGAAGACTAAGACACAACCTCAAGTCACACACCCTGAGAAGTGTGACTGTACTTATGAGGACACAAGACTGAGCAGAAAGTGACCCCTTGACTAAAGCCACATCTGCTCCAAGGACCTGTCTGCAGCAAGCCACACAGGGCCAAGAAAGAAGCACATTATTTCAAAAGACACAGGTGTTGCATGTACTTCTAACTTGCAGGCACCCTCCCAAAGCTTCACTTAAATTCACACATTGACAGTTCCAAGATTTTTTTCTCCTAATTGGCCATTGCTGGACAATAGGACAAAGCAATTCAAGCTGAAATTTTCCTGAGATTTAATGCTCAATATTCCTTCCAGACTGGGAGAGTCCTGAAAGAACAAAGTAGCAAAAAGTATTGGACTTTTAGTAGACATCTGTGGAGAAAATTCTTCCTGGTATGCTATTCAAACTCTAAACAGAATGAAGTCAGCTTTTAATTTTTATATCCGAACATAGTTTAACCATATTTAAACTTGATTTCATTTTTAGAACCTGTGATGTGCAAAAGACTCCCAAGTCCTGCTTTGAAGGATAATGAACTCATATCTTTAGTAAAGATATGTGAAGTTTTACAAGTATACTCTATAATAGTGTTTATTGTAGCCCCGGAGGTTATAGAATCTATGAGTATAACATAAAAATCATAGAACTTTGTGCTACTCTTTAAAGATTTCTGATAAAATTTGATAGCTTTTCCCTGGTCATGTGAATTTCAATTGAATTCTTCAATGGCACATTGCAATTTTTTATTCTCCTCCTAAGTTTATATAGATTTAAATCTCTTTCAGAATTGAAAAAAAATAGAGAAGATTGGAAAGATCCCTTGGATGCTGTAGGTATTTCTCAGGTATGCTGTAGGTGCAGTAAAGCACATACCAAAAGCACACAGTTGACATTCTGTCTAAGGATTACAATAAACACGGTTACATGTACAATTTAGGAATTTTGCACAAAGCAGTAATGAATATTCTTTCCTGAACAAGACTTTCCTCATCAGTAATTCATAACCAGGCTCTTGGACCAAAATCAGATCATCAAATTTTATATGAACTACTATATCTTTATTTTACTAACTTCTAATCATGATTTAGTGTTTCCTTCCATTTTAAGTAACAGTAAATCTTACAATTACATTCACAGTATTTGTAATTCTGTCCCCCAAACGAATGAGAGCAATTTTCATTAAAAAAGTTTTTCTTTATGGAGATATTTCAAAAGTATGCTTTATATGTCATCATTTTGAAATAAAATTAGTTAATACACCTGTGAGTTTTTATTACTCCTAATAGCTCGGTTACCTTAGAGTCATATATTTTATATACTTTTAATAATCCTACAGCATATTAATTCAGTAATATTTTGAGAAACATGCACACATTTCATTAAACTACAAAAGTGGGTCATTGCACAATACGAGTCTGAGGTTCTAAGCGCTCTTTTTTCTCTTCTGTGTGACACTGTAGCTTGATCCGCCCTCTGCGTCTTCACGTTATACACACTCCAGACCCACACACTTTCCAGCGTTCTCGACCACTCTGGTCTCCCATCAAGCCATACTCTCAGCAAGGTCCTCCAGCGCTTTCTCACCGAGCTCGCCGTGTTGCCTCTACCTTTGACATTATCCAAACTGTGCCACTGGTAGCCTGCACCCTCCAATATCTGTGGTGTCTGCAGGTCAGTTCCTGCTTCTACTTTTATTTTTCCTCTTAGTTTTCATTCATGTGGTTTTATGTTCTCATCTGCATGTTTATTTTGCTTGGTGCAGGCCATTGTATTTATAATAAATATTTGTAGAACTTTAAAAACTAGAATGTTTCCAGTCCTGTGAACAGTTTTGAGCCGAGATCATATTAATCATGTTGCCGGACAGACTCCTTGAAGATGAGCTCAATCCCCTGTCAGGGTCCCCTGGCTCATGGCTCCTCCTGGAGTGTGATCTTCGGATTGTGAAAGCCAAAGTGTCCCTCAGCTGTTCTCTCTCTGTGTGCCAAGGGAAACTCTGCAAGTCTCTACCTCATCAAGACTGTAATAAAGGGGAGACTGAAATGGTTCGAGAATAAAGAGAAGCTGGTGAAATATGGAATAGAGTAATGCAAGCATTCCTTGCTAGAAGTACACAGAATACTGTGTTCATGGTAATAAGAATAAGCACAGGATTTTTTTTAACAGTATAAAGACTCTTTACATGTAGCTCAGTTCCTGATTGGTTAAAGGTCAGGACAACTGATCAAATTTAATGATCTGGAATATATTGAGGTGGAAACACTCACTGAGAGGATATTTTTGAAAAAAATACTTTGATTTATTCATTTAACATCATTAAGTCAAAATGTGTACATGTGTACACGTGATTAATATCTGCTGTATTCCATGGTGTAACTAATGTACATTGTAACCGTGATTTAGGAAAATTCTTGTCCTTTAAGAATAAACATTTTACTAGGGAAGGTAGAAAGTCGACAAAAATTAAAATGCAGTATACAAAGTGGTAGTAGTCATGGGAACATGACAGAGAAAAGGGTATCAGTCTATGTCAGGAGAAAATAAGACTGAAATATCCATAGGCATCAACCAGAAGGTAACTTTTGGAAAGATGTGATGGCAGCTTGGACAGTGGGATGAGTTTCCTAAGAAACACAGCATCTTGGTGGGACCATGGCTTCCTTGAGAAAATACAAGTCACTCAGCATTTGCAGAGCTGTGTTGTACTCATGCTAGAAGTGAAGAAATAAAAAATAATGGTAGAAATGTATTTTGATGGCATATATCATTATCGAAACAAAAGTAGACATACAAGTGTCTATAATTCCTCTGTACGGTGGGCTTGAAGTCCTGAATTGATTCAAAATGTTTGCTTTTCATGATCCTTTTGACTTTAGGGAAAAGGCGGAAGTCACATGGTGTTAGTTGATGTGAATAAGGTGGATGATTGGATGAAAACATGCCACCATGATTTTTCAAAATTGCCTCTTTATTTGATGGCACTTAGTGGCATTCATCATTTTTTTTTTATCACACTTCATAAACCTCATAAAAAAAAACTTCTAAACTGGGCATAGTGGTGCATGCCTGTAAATTCAGCACTCAGAAGGCTGAGGCAGGAGATTTCTGTGAGTTGAAGCCAGCCAGGGCTACAAAGTGAGTTCAAGGCCAGACTGAACTGCATGGTGAGACAGTCTCAAAAAGACCAAAACAAACAAACAAAAAAAACAACCCGACTTCTAGAACTGCTTCAAAACATGGAAAAATTATGCGATACATGTATTTGAAGTGAGAGAGAGTATTTTAAGGGACATTAATGGCAATGTATCCTTCACTTAATTTTTAAAATTTAAGCATTCACTATATATTTCACTCATCCCTCATGTAATTAACCTTCGAGGTAAGAATACTGTATTAGCCATAGTGTATTTCTGAGCTAACAGGTTATGATTCCATCTTGATGACAACTATTTGAACCTAAAGTCAAAGTAGAAAGTTTTAAACAGCTATTCCATGTTCTTTTTTTAATTGATTAAGTGTATTGGTACATTTTACGTATACGTAATGATCATATGCATCGTAGGGAAACTACCTGTACACGATGCACCTTGATTCTTCCCACTCATGTACCCTCCTTTCAATCCTCTCCTTCCATATTTGCTTAACTGACTTAGCAAAATGTACACAACTCAGTATTATTATGATTTTGAATCATAGTAATTTTGAATCGTAATAATTTGAATATGTGTAACCAAACATCATTATTTGTCTCCATCAAGAACCCTGCTAACTAAGCCCCAAAAATAACAAAAAACTAAAAGTAAACTTAAAAGTATTATGTAAATGATTTGTTACTATTTTAACAGTAAATGAAATTCAAATGAATTAAAAAATTGTTTTATTAATTTTTGTTGCACATTAACTTTTAATTCTGTGCACAATTAGAGCACAAAATGTGTTTTATTCTTGTGTTTATTAGAATACATATAAAAAGGAATGAAAATATTAAATATGCAGTCAAAGAATCTACTGAAAATGTCCTACATCACTATTACGCTATGAAAAAGAATTCAAAAGTTCATAAAATTCTCATTGCTCATAATATCTAAAAATAAATTTGCACAAAATTAGGTACAAACAAAATGCACAGGTAATTTCATAACTATGGAAAATTTTGTGCACAAGAATTAATGAAAAAATATAAATTTCTTACTTGGTTGACACATGAATTAATCTTCCTAAAATACTGGTTTGTTTTGGTACAACTTCTATGGAGATATTACACCACATATTTACATTATTTAAAGTAGAAAATCACTGAAATGAAAGATTACATTTAAAAAGTGCAAGATGATTTGTTAGTCATTGAAATTAAGATAGAAAAGATTGAAAATTACAGTTATGTAGAAAGTCCTAATAAATGCGTATATAAAGTATTCAACAGAAATAGGAAAACAAAGATAAAAGGAAGGATTTTTGTAACATTCTGGGTTCCTGAAAGAAGTTATTTTATTTTTTTCATGAAAAAAAGAGGGGCATAAAATAGTCCAAGGTGTTTGTCTCCCCACATGGTGAAAATGCCGTTGGGGAATAAGTTAGAAACAGAGGTGAAACAGGTCTTTAGTCCATGATGAAAGTGATCTGCTGTAGAAGGTGGACTTGTCCTGAGAGAGAATGCCAGTGGATACTGGTGAAGGTCACTGCCAAAATAGTGCAGAAATTGGAATTATTTATAGCTAAACCATTCAAGTGACTTTGGGAAAAAAGTCCAACCTGTAAGACCATACTTTTCGACCATACAATAACTCAGTAATGGAAATTTCAGGGATGAAATGAATGTGGCTGGAGGATCTGATAGGGAACCAGCTCAGAAGCCCTTCAAAATTGAGAATTTAATGCTTATAATTATACCATTAAGCCAAAGGCATTTCCTACTGTGGATCCAGTTGTGGGAGACCAGGATCAAGATATATTTTTAGCACCAATAGTTGAGCGAAGGTGAATATAGAGGATAATTATTCTTCCAGATGACATTATGTCTCTTAAGAGGTGGGCAGGACATGTTCCTCAGAGGGTAATCAGATTGTTAGCAGCAAAGCAGTTCCAGAATAGCTGACCAAATAGCTTCTTATTCTTTAGATGGTCTCTTCATTTTCTTTCAAGTGAATTATTTTATTACATCAAGTGAATTTCCTGACTTTGTAGAAGAAAATACCAATCTACTCAATAAGAATATGAGTAAGAAATTTTATTAATATTCAATTATCTGGTATAATTAAATTCTAACATATATTAGTCCTTTTGAGGAATTCAGTTATTTTGGTCATTAATTTGTTCCTATAGTTGTCTAATTTCCATTTTTACTGTGGTGTTTCATATTCATATTTGTGAGATCTTGGTTTAGTGAATGATATTTTAAGAGTAAATTGTCCAATAACAATTTTCGGTGTCTATGATTTTTAAGTGTTTCTTCAAAATTTAATTTTGTTTGTTAGTATTTTCAATTGTCTTTTTTATATAATTGTATTCCTTTAATTTCTGTTTCCATTAATTTATTGTCATAGATGATGTGTATTTTTAAGAGATTTAATATAATCTAGTTTCTTTATTATGTGAGAATGTTGTACTGCAGTGTCATGTTACCTCTAGTCACTTTTTCATCCCTGTTGAAGCTGTGTGCATGTGTGCAAGTGTGTGTGTGTGTGTGTGTGTGTGTGTGTGTGTGTGTGCAGATACCTTAACATAACCAGGGAGAGGGAGAACTCAACCAGAAGTCTGTGAATCATTTATTGAGGACCAATAGTTTTCTTGTGATGTGCTAAATGGCTTGTTCAGTGTCCTGTGCTAACTCACAATTATATTCCAGTCTAGAAAGTTTCCCTGGAGTTTGCATGAGGGCCCTGCTTCAGCTTGAAGATCTAGGACACCTGTTTAATAGAAACAGCCAGCACTGTATATTCTCTTGCTGCTTTATTCTGTTAGTAGCTACAATCATAAAATATCTCAAAAAAGTTAAAATGAAATTATTTCATTTTGGATTTCACTGTTTATTTCAATACACATTGCCTAAGCATACAAGAGGAACTTTTAAAATTATTTTTGCACAATAATCATATAGTTCTCACCAAATTTTGTGAGACATAATAGAATGTACCTAAAATAATTCTTTGTTGATTTCAGCCTAAATTTGACTACTCTGTGTTGTCAGTATAATTATGCAAAAAAAATTTAATCTGGCGATATAAATGCACTGAGGAAATGAAGAGGCAAACATTTTTAGGAGAACTATTAATTAGATTCTATGATGCTGACATTACTACAAGTATTATAAAATAGGAATCCTCATAAAAATTCCATTGGTATAATATAATTAAAAAATGAATATTTATTAATTCTTTCAAAAGTATACTTACATTGGCTGCCTATTGTGAGAATATCACATTTCCACATTCAGACTACACAGCAGCTAGTTAGGAACCAAAGTCCCAAACTCTCACTGGAGAAACAGACTATGCAGGAGAATGAGGCAGCTCAGAGAATACGTAAAAGGTGTAACTTGGGAGGAATTTATTTTTTCAAACAAACATAATTGAGATGATTTGCACACATGCAATATCTGATTAAGCATTTTTGGTGATTTAGTTTGTGTAAATCATTTTCAGGTTATTTGACTGAGAGTTTGAGTGTTATCTCTTTGTAGAGTTTAGTACTCATACAAGAGAAAATATTTCGGTGCATCTAGGTAAGTTTATAATATACCATGAACTAATAGTGAAAAGTCATAGGACACTTGTACTGATGGACTGAAAGGAATGACAGAAGAATATAGGACTGTCAACTCATAACTTTATTTAAATGATTTCCACCAGTAAAAATATCATAAAGATAAACACTGGTAATTTAGTAAATGCCGGAATCAACAAAAAGAATGTTGAATAATGACCTGTAATTATGGTTTCATTAAGTCTTTGAATTGTTCACATTCCAAAATTAAAGTAAAACAGTGTGCAATTTTCAAAATGTCCTTTTTTGTATTATACCTCATTTACAACCCCACGCAATGATGCCAATACTAATTTTTCTAATGAGATAAAAAGTCACACTATCTTGTGTGACAAAGAAAATATACTATTTAAACACCTGATAGAACATGCACACTTACCTGATACATCGTGAGTATATTAACTTGCATATTTGCTATTTTCCTCAAGCTAAACAAACTTAATTTGATGACCACTGTTGCAAACTTAACAACTTACTGAAATTCAAAATACAATAAGTAAATTCAAGCAAATGTGAGTTCACTTGGTAATGTGAGATTTTACAATTTTGGATGAGTTGATATAAAAGATGAGCAATGCATTGTGAGACTCTAAAAGAATATTTTTGAGCATTCAATAATGAATATTTTGGGACATGTAAAAATGTTATATGATACATTTGGAAAGATCAAAAATGAAGAATAATCCTCATTGATAACTTATTTCACTCTGGACCAAGTAAATGAAAGTTATTGCTTTTAAAAAGTTGCAAGTTTATAAATCAACTTTGAAAGTGTTGTGAAATTTTCTCTCAATTTTTTAAAACATTTGATCCATGAAAACACAGCATTGCAAGTCCATAATTACGTGCTGTACTTCATAATGGTTAATAATTTGAGTCTATGTGAATGTCTCTTTCTACAGTGAGAACATAATTCGAAATGGCCAAAAGTCAAGCTTTTCTTAATATTTTATTTCCAAAGCCAAGTAGACAAATAAACTGATATAAACAGCTGCTATCTAAAAAAAACTAAAACATTAAAGTGAAAATGAGTTTATATGACTTAATAAATGGTTTTGGTAAAATGCACACATTAATATACTATGATCTATAATATTTAATTATGTATAGGAGTCATTACTGAGTTAAACTGGGCCTTCACATGTACCTGTATATGGAATAAATTTTTTCTCATTAAGAAAAATTTTGAAAGAAAGTGTATGGACTGCTTGAAAGGATATTGCAAAAGGATCATATTTCTTTTTTTCTTTTGTACATGGAATCGAACTCACAACCCCACGCTTTCCAGGCAGGCGCTTATGCCACTGAATTAAATCCCCAGCCCCCCAATTTAAATAGTTCCTTAAGTCTAGAAACAAACCTTTTAAGAAGGTAGGTATTTTAGGACACAGGGAGGATTATAATAGTAATATTTCAAAAATTAAAATGCATCAGTAAGGAAAATTTAAGTTACGAAGATGGTGATAGATACCGAAGTGAAAGAGCTCAGTTAAAGTCATGATGACTTCTGCAATAACATCAAGACGCTTTTGTTGACCAGAAGTGGGAAAAAACATACACTGCTAGTTCATATTATTATTTCCAAAGCTGTTTGTATACACAGTCTATAAAATTCAAAGTCTCTTGGGTCATTTTCTGGGTCTGTGTATAGGTAGACTAATAAAAAAATGAGTCAAGAGAGATTGAACCTTGAGTACTTATAAGGCAAATGGAAGAAAGCACACTTGGCTACTGAAATAGGAACATCTAAGCTTAAGTAGACTCTGTTATTTTTCTGTTGCTTTCTTTTTTTCTAGAATAACTACACTATGGTGGATTTTCTGCACGTCATCACTGTGAAATTTAGTGCGGAAGAATGCTACACATTACAGTGCTACCACTTGATTTAGTCTGGTATTATCCTTCCCTTTAAAAAAGTGTTACTGAATTTACCAACTCTCAGGGACTTTATAAAGCAAAGAGCAAGTCCTCTTTGAGACAGCCCGCTCTATTTTTTTTCTTTATGTTTTCATAAAATGACTGCTTCCACATATGCAGGCTTCACTTCTGTGCTGATAATGATTTCTGTATATTAAATATATGAGCTCCCAAATCCTTGCACTGGCCTCTCAGGTAACACGATTTGAACCCTGACTGTTGTCCTTTGAATCTGTTTCAACAGTGTGCAAATGTCCTACCACTTTACAGTAAAATCAGACTCCTTGCTAACGGCTTCCTTGTCCTTCCTGAGTGAAGAAGGCTCCTTGCCGTTGTTTGCTGTTCCTATTCTGCCTGCCCATGTGCCTCAAGAGAAAGGCACCACTGTCCCTGCGTGTCCCTGTTCATGACCTTCTGCAGGTGAAAGCCTACATCAATTTAGTGGGAGCTACCTTTCTCCCCATACATTTCCAAATGCCCACAAAAATAGGCATCCAAGATAATTGTTAAATTATCCAATGTCTGTTTTTCAACTGGGAGTGTTTCTTTTTCATAAAAGAGCCAGGCTATTTTCTTTACTTTTTTTTTTTTCCTGGCATTACAATGACTTCCATTAACATGCATTCAACAACTACTGTCTGACCAGGAAAAACACAATTCTGTTTCTGGTAGTTTGTTTCTTAATGGTCCTAAAATTGAACTTTGCCAGATTTATCACCTAGCTGAAAAAGATACTTCTGATGTCAACAAGCTCAAAGTTAAATTCTCACTTTAAAATTTCCCAGTCATATAACCTTGAGAAAACAGTCAAAATCCACACTACTTCTTTTTCCCCTGGGTAAATAGAGTACATTTAGATCATGATGTCAAATTGAAAACAAGAGTAAATTTGCTAGCATTGTCTTATATTTGATTGATTTTTGCCAGAAGTTAAGCATACGACTACCCCTGGAAATAAAAACTCTGTATCTTGTCAAAGCATTTCTAAACAAAGTAAAAAGAGCTCTGAAACAAACAAAGGAAATTCAGCATGTATCCACTATCAGGACTGAGCGTTGGGGGATGTCAGCTTTTGTGTGGTTGCTAATTTCAAGTTATTTCTTCCATAACTCTCTACTGTACTCACGGACTCTGCCTACCTCCGCGTTTTTATTTCTCAGCCCTCTTTAGGTATAATGCCAGCTATTATGAACCTGCTGGCATTGTGTACAGTAATGATTTGTATTACGGGTGATTTGCCTACCTACTGCCAGTTTCCTAATGAAAAGAAAACATGCTCTTAAAGAAAAACAGCAGCAGACCACAGGGGCAGGAAGTACAGGGACAGCAGAGCTGTCAGATCAGGAAGCTCTCTCCCTCCTAGCTTTGCATTCAAGATGAAAACAATAGGAAAGTTCTATTGAAAACAATAGGAAAGTTCTATTGAAAACAATAGGAAAGTTCTATTGAATATTTCGACAGCTAATTAAATCTTTGATTCAAAGGATTCTAATTAAATCACTATTTGCATAACTGTAAAGAGTGAAACTCATAAAAATGCAGCCAATCACATTTCTTTGAGATGCAAATTTGTCCTGGATTTTCTAGTGCACAGGACCCAGAATTTAGACCTCAGAACTGGATGGCAGACAGGAGGAGACAGGTGTTCTTACTGCAGATAATTAGCTGTTTTCTAGTGTTTCCACAAACACAGCCTTCAAAACAAACACACACACTGCGTCCAATAAATCTGATTAGCACGGTGTCCAGTAGTTGGTCTTTTAATAACTTGTTAGTGTTTCTCTTGAAGTAGCTAACAGTAAAAGAAGAAATTTAGAACCTTCATTATTTGGTGATTTTGAATTTCATTTGAACCAAATATTGATATCTGCATCACATATTTTCCTCAGAAAATATAAAATTATAGAATATGAAGAGAAGTGAATATATACAGCACTCACGTCATCTAGCATTCTTTCTCTTTTCCCATCACATTCCAGCAGTTTTTCACAAACCAGAGTTTTCACTTTAAATGTGCATATTTTGATCCCTTAAGCCTTGTCCAATAAAACGGATGAATGATTCTACCAGGTAATTGGAGAGTGATTAAAAAGAGAGCAAGACAAACCCGGGTGAAAATTTACGTTCTCTACTTATGAATTGTTATGACTACCAATTGTATAAATTTGGATCCCAGATTTCTTGTGCATCTTACTCTATTTCTACTGCTATAACTAAATAGATTAGAATACAAAATTAATAATTAAAAAAGAAGTGAATTTCTCATAGTTCTTGTAGTTGGTAAGCCTGAGATGAACATGGTAAACTATAACTGTAGTTTAGTAACCAAGCATGGAGCCAAAGAACAAAGTCTAAGCATTTTGTTTGACTTTCAGAGTGTTGATATTAGCAATTGGAAAAGTGCTTATTTGCAAATTACCAAAAGTGAAAGCACTCCTGTTCCCTAAGGGGTTAGTATTCTCTCATGCATAAGAAGGAAGGGGATTTGACAGGAGCACACAGTCCATAGACTGACTGTGGGGCTTCCTTGAAATTGCTGTACCACATTAGTTAATCCAGCACCCTTAAACTCAGCCTTATGCAAAGTTTTAGGGCAAGTGAACAAACGTTTTCTCAGAATGCAACGTACAGACCTCCACTCCAGTCCCCACAAGAGCATTAGAACCCATCTGAAACCTCATAAACGTGGTGTATAACATCTGTATTCTTACCACGTTTTGTTTTTTGAGCCCTCTGTTGAATCAATGATCAGTCTCTGCTCATGCCATCCTATGGTTTCTCCAGCCCATGTTTCCAGACCCTTCCAAACTCTTCTCTCAGGCAGGTCCCAAGGGCTTCTGAACCACATAGCCAAGGATAGCTGCAGCAGTGATGCCATTTCTCTGGTACTAATCCTTGACATTAGTCAGTTTTCCGTCCTTGGGAAAAAATACTTGACTTACACAATTTTAAAGAGTAAGGGTTGGTTTTGGCTCACGAACTCAGATAGTTGAGTCCATAGCCAGCTGGCTCTGAGGCAGAGCCATCATAGAGCAAAGGGAATGTGAAGGAAAGCCACTTTCCTTGGAGCAGAGAGAAGAGAGAGCCAGAGAGAACAACAGGCTAGGGATAAGAATATCCACATCTACGCGGCATGACTAGCAGCCCAAATCTTCAAATGGTTACCATGCTTCACCACACCATCAGGTTTTAACTCATCAGTGGATAATACACTCTCGAGTACAGTGCTCCAAGATTCTTCGAATAGCCCACCTCTGAAGACACAAACCTATCAGAGTAAATAATAACAGAAATATTAAAATGTAACTCTTCAAGTATTAATCGCATTTCAGTTACCATTTCAAGTTCAATATTTCAACAACTTTTGACTCAACCAGATAAAATAACTGACACACAAAGTGTTAAGCAATTTCTTCCTGATCACATTTAATAAAATGCTGACATGTGTGTGTAGCTATACATATATTAGAATGAAAGAGTCATCTAATATAAGTTAACAGTACAGAAGCTAAAAAATGAGAGCAAATAAAGTCCAAATTATTTGGAGAAAAGAATAAAACTTGTAGTGGAAATTAAACTTATTTTGTAAAAACTAGTATAGAAAATCAGTACAACTAAAAGCAGTTTCTTAGACCTAA
The DNA here is from genome assembly GCA_004027455.1 of Hydrochoerus hydrochaeris. Lineage (NCBI taxonomy): Eukaryota > Metazoa > Chordata > Mammalia > Rodentia > Hydrochaeridae > Hydrochoerus > Hydrochoerus hydrochaeris. The sequence continues at coordinate 38,119 of PVLA01005635.1, forward strand.
CTTCCCCAGGACCACATGCATCTTTTTCTCATTCCATCAGAGGGTTAACAAAGGAAACAGCTGTGCTTGTTTTTGGTATTATTGAAGTCCAGTCTCCTGTAACATAGATCATATTAACAATCCCCCGTGTGACATTATTATTCATTTTATAAAACCTGAGATTTGATAACCTTAATAATGCATGTATTTGAAAGTGAAATTATGTATTTGAAAATTGTTAATCTAGTATATGGATTCTGTGTGGCATTTGAGCTGTGAAACTTCCTCTTACCCATTTACTGGTCTTTCTTCACATATCACGTAGGTGTGAAATAGAAGGAATAGAGCAGAGTCCAGCCCATTAGTAGTTTTCCCTCTCTATTTTGCTTCATTCTCATGCATAAGAAGTTTTATTTTGACTCATGTAATCCAGGAAGCTTCTTCACATCCAGTGGTTACTGCCTGTATTCAGCCCTGCCCTGCGCACCTCTGCTTCAATTCACATATTGCTCACTTACTTACTACCCTGACAGTAACACATCTTAATGTTTCTCTATGGCCCCACTAATTCACGCCAGCAAAATAACCCTAAGGATGTGTATGGACTTTGTCATTACCCTGACATAATTTAAAGACGAATTATTAAACTACAATATCTCACTCCCAACTCAACCAATCAGCCTTCACTCCATTTATTTTCCTCCTCATGGATTTTCATGTGATAAGGTTTTCCTTTTTACCTCAATTTAATAACACCCTTGTTTTTTAAATTATTTTCTCAAAACGGGCACACCATAACAATACAAAAAAGTGTCATGCATTTTTTGAAAGTGCATGTGAGAGACTTTTAATATAATATCACAACTGAGGACCACAGAGGTGAGATGGAGCTCTCAAATTTGCACAGAAAGGAATGAATGGCTAATTAGAGTAAGAAAATACATCCTCCTTGCATACACTGTTCCCAAGCCCTGTGACTTTTAAAGATGTCATGGTGCCATTAATTGTCTTCTACATTTCTCTTTTCCAGAACAATTTTCTCCTGTCCTTCAAAGATTGTCCTCTGAATCCTATTTTACTTCACCAGGATGAAAGCACTCCCACTACCCCAGTGCACATATAATTATGAGGCAATTTTTCCTGTAAGTTACAGAAAATGTAACATCTGTATCTGAACCATGGGGACTCATTGTCCATGTTCTTCCCCCATAACAGAAACTCTGGAAGTAATTGCTGTCACGGCTTAGCAGCTTAGTTTTATCAGCCACAATGTGTTCTTAATTATTTTGACTTTTGCCTTTTGAGGCTCACTTTCAGCTGGAGCCCTCATCCCTGTAAAATCCTGCCATGCACTGCACTTCTACTTTGGAATATTGTCAAATTATTTTCTTGTGGCCAGTCAAACTTCTGTTAGGCTAAAGGGTGAAATACCCGATCTTTCCAGCCTGAGGACCAGCGGCAGAAAGGAATGTTACATAGCCCTGTAAGTTGGACCTTGTTTATTTTTCTCTCTTGCACTTAGGTCTTATCTCTGCAGGATTTAACTGAACAACACACTTCCCTATTTTCAAGATCTTTCTCAGTGAACTTTTCTGAACTGTGACTTTCCCTACCCTGGCACAGAAATTACAATTTTCCTTCCTGTCAGAAGAAAAAAAATGAAAGATCTATCTTGCGTGCTGAATGATCTTTGAAAACTTGAATCCTACATGTCTTATCTCTTTGATAATAGCTTTCTTTATTTTGGAAGAGATTAAATAAAAGACTATGCTCAAAATGCCATCTCTAACTGTAAGTTTTAAAAACAACACAAGTCCATGACCCCATAAGCAGAAAGAAAATAAAGTAATTTTTGTTATTGTTTAACTTTCAAAATCTATTATTGTGTTTAAAGGACACTCAAATTTCAGAAGGTAAGACTAAAAATGAGAGGGAAAAGGCAGAGAGTAGGAAAAAGAAAAAGGAGAAGATGGAGACAAGAGGAGAAAAGAAAAGGTAAAGAAGGAAGAAGAAGGAAGGAAGGAAGGAAGGAAGGAAGGAAGGAAGGAAGGAAGGAAGGAAAGGAGGGAGGGAGAGAGAGAGGGAGAGAGGAAGGGAGAGAGTGAGGAGGAAGAAAGAAAACAAGAGAGGAAAGTTGTGTTTATATCTTAAAGATTTTAGAAGGAAATCATGATTGTCTCTTTCAACTCTCATGGATTATGAAAATATACATTGTCTCTGAATGACAATTTCCTTCCTTATAAAGTCAAAGTGACCTCTAATACCAACAGCAATGTTTCTAAGGTTATATCATATACTGGATATGAGCATGATTTAATGTGTTGTACATCAGGAGTTCTTACTTAACAATTTTTTCCTTCTTTCAACAAATGTTGGCCTCACTCTCACTCTGTGCTGGGAACCCTTTGTGGTGCTTAGAGGTGTAGACTGGATTCTTAGCTCACTTTTCTTCAGGTGAAAAGATGAAGAACTTAAAAATACTCCTGAAAGATGCAAAAGTAGATTTTAACAAATAGTAGAATATTCCTTATTCATATACAAATGTGTTACTTTCAGACATCAGTTCTTCCTATACTGATTTATAAATTAAATGTCATTCTGGAAAAAGATTTTACATGCATTTGGAAAAGTTAAGTTAGTTGTTCATTAGGATAAATCAATAATGAACAGGCAGAAATACACAGAAAGCTTACAGGATCACTCATTCCTTTATTTGTTTGTACAGTGGAAAAATGATTATCAGAGCTTATTAGAGGATGGGAAAGGTGTTTTCCACACTGGCAGGAGAACACAGATAATGAATGAAACCTCTGTACCCTTGGAACTTGTGTAACATTTGAGAAGTTCTGAAGAGAAAATACCCACAACTGTTTAATGCAGGGGAACGATTCCTTTTAGATTTATAAAACTAAGGAAAATGGGAAAGAGTGATGATTGAATTGCTATTAACCAAATCAGAACAGTGCATGAAACAACTTTTTAGTCCATCGTGTGGTTTCGTACTCCTGCAGCCCACAGCATCGGAAGCAGGCACACAATATCTGACAGAGAAGGAGCGTGCATCTCAGGGAAGAAAATTACAGTAACTGAAGGTAGTAAATGAAATTTCCATCCTTAAAAGAATGTGTCAGCTATCTTCTATGCATTAAAATTAACAAGTTATTTTCCTGTACCAGCCATAAAATGGCTGTGATAAGCCCGTGATATGCAGGAAATTAAATGGTACAATACATTCCTGATGGAATGTGGATTAGTTGATAAGGCATTCACTTATCACGCTGGAATCTACATTTAGCACAAAATGTAAAAATACAATATTCACCTAACTGAATGTTTTGCAAGATAAGGATTCCTTTTTGAAAGAAGAATGACACTCTCTCATTTGTATAAAAACAAAGCAAAATGTTTCCAAGCCAAGCTGATGTCTGCAGAAGAGCCAACGAATTAACTTCAGTGTGAGCAGGATCACAAAGGGAACTAAGGTTAGGAAAATTTAGTAGAAAGCATAAAACAAAACAGACAAATGAAACAACCCTGCCACAACCAGCAGCAAACCTCCACACACAACAGGACTTCACACTGAGGAAAGAAAAGGATATTCAGGTCAGAAACTTGATGCCACTTTTCAAGCAAGTGAAGGAACAGACTTACAGAGATTGTCTTCCATCAAAGTCCAAACAGCTACTCTGAAGAAAAAGAGACATTATGGTAGCCATTGTGATTTCCTAGCATGTTGTTGTGAAGCCCAGTAATGATTTTGTTCTTTGTTTAGATTGGTTTTAGTCTGTTTTGCATTATTTAATTTCAATGTATGTGAAGGTATGGACAGCTATTTTGAAGAAAACGAGAGACATTATGGTAGCCATTGTTGATTTTCCTATTATCTGGTTTTGAAGGCCTATAAAGCTTTCATTCTTCCGTTTTGATCAGGTTTATGTTATTTTGTTTTGTTTGAATTTATTGTGTGTGAAGATATGGACAACTATTTGGAAGAAAACAGGAGACATTATGGTAGCCACTGTTGATCTCCTGTTGTCTTGCTTTGCAATGCTGTGTCACTTGCATTGTTTTGTTCTGATCTAATTTAATCTGTTTTGCTGTTTTGTTTTACTCTCTTTAAAAAAAAGTCTGCTCTTCCTTTACGTTATTCCTGTTAGCTAATGGTCTGCTATCTCTGTTAACTGTTCAAGGGGAAAATGTTTCCTGTTCCCTGTCTCCTTGACTTAGAACTGATATTTGTATCATCAGAACTATGGTTTTCAGTTATTCAGTTTTGATTACTTTTTTTCTTTTCTTCTGTTCCTATGATGATTCCTTTGGTCTGAATTCTCATCCATACACCCTAAACTATTGTACTATTGTCCCCTTTTGTCTCTCTTCCTTGAATACATTCGTTTCCTGAGTCAAATCTTAACAGTGGAATCATTTGCAAACATGCATTTTCAAGCAATTACCAGAGACTTCTTATCACCACAAGTATAATTATATTAGCATCATATATACAGTAAAAGCTATTACATCACATGGTTTTCTTCATGTAACAACTAGAACTATTTACCCCTTCCCAAATATGTAACGCTCTTCACAAATGTCAGCATATTTAATGGTTAAAGTGTGGGCTCTCTAATGATAGAGATTTCTGAATTAAATTCAACTTTGCTGTTAATTACCTGAGTGACAGGATTCTTTATTTATAAAATAGTAATAGAGGTTTTATCCATGTCTTTGGCTGCTGTAAGGTTTAATGGTTTGCTGCTTGCTAAGAAGTTAGGGACGGACGGGTATGTCTTCATTGTTAATAAACCCTCACTGTCATGACAATTTTGATGATAGCAGTATCAGGGACAAGACACAGTCACATATCAGCATTTCATGAGGGACATTGTCTTTTCTGCCCTGATTCTCCACTTGGCAAACTGAGTCATTTTAAAAGAGATAGACAAGGATTCACATAAAGTATCTATTTTTAGAGCATAAACCATTACATTATGCATTTTTTATTTATGAAAATAATATATAATATAAAACTTGTTTTTATAATGTATAAAATTTCAGTGTAAAATAAAAAGTTTATATTTCCTATATGATAGCTCCTTATGTACATCTTGTAGATCATGTATAAAAATTGCTTGTAATAATTCCAAGTACATTCTGAGCAACATTCTAGTAGGAGCTGTTGTTCTCATTACTATTTTATAAACTTGAATCTTCTAGGATGTGAACAACATATCAAATTATCACATATTCTGTGTTAAGGACACATGTGACACTCAGTAAGTCCAATAAATTTGGAATGTATTAGCAAATTCAAAGTTTGGGATCTGAAAACATTTTAATCCATTTATAATAAGAATAATATTTAAAAGCATTGGGAGGATTGTGTGTCAAATAAGAAATAGAATTACATTATAGACCATGAAATACCATGTAATATTGTTCAAAAAAAATCTCATTAGTCATTTTTGCAGTGCCACCATGTCTACTTACTCATTTTGCTGACACTTTTCAAGCTGTTCTAGTGTCCTGAATCCCTGAAAGTTCTGAGGACTGCACTGACCCAGCCTTAAATGAGTAACAAGCAGATCACAGATGGTAGGCATGATCCCTGAATTCTCTAACCTTTTGCAAATGCTTGTTAACTCTTATAAATGCCTAGTGAAATAAAATAAAATACTCAAAAATATATTTAATACATGAAATATATTATATAATAAATTAAATATATAAAACTATTAACTATATTAAATATATTTAAATATATAAAAATATTAAATAAATTACATATATTAAATATATATTGGTTAACTAGAATAAATGCCTAGTGAAATAAAATAAATTATCTCTACTCAAAAATATATTAAAAATCTGGATGTTATTAAGGGTATGTGTTGTCTGTTCCTTATCACATTTGATTTGCTGCTTTATGTTCTATTTTACTTCAGTGTCATTTACCAAGTTCAGAGACTTCACCAGAAAGCCATGCAGAAAACTTTCTAAGACGTCCCGCAGTTTGTGGAAATGGACCATTAGGTGCTTTGGTGACAGACACTACTAGTATATTAAATTCTTCATGGTCTCTTATTGAAGAGGACAGGTTTTAACCAGGAGTTCAAAGCCATTTGAGCAACAACACCTAATCAATGGCCTTTTGGGTAACTTGTTAGCTGGCATTCAATAATCTCAGGTCACCCTCTGCAGTTCCACTAATGACTCCATGGGCATTTCACATGTGTCACTTTCCTGGCAATCCAGGGCACCGGGCAAAGGGCATTTTTCTTCACATGCGGTCCGTCTGTCAAGTTGGATGCGCTGGATTTTCATGGCTAGCAAAGATATTGTTTCCCATCAGGATTTCAAAGTCCCTAAACTAGGCAAGGGACAAGGAGTCCTAGCACTTCAAATTATGTCCGTCTTGTCATTCTCTAAGGTGACACACACAGAATCCTGGGGATGCTGTTTTTCTGGGAGGAGAAATAGGAGCCTCACACAGCTGCTGCTCACCATAGCTGCTCACAGCGCACAGTTCCACTCAAGTAAGACAGGGAAGAGGCCGCTGCTCCCTGTGTGGATTCAGTTTTCACCTCATCGTTGAGATTTACTCAGCCTTGTCTGTATTGAAAGCACTTTTAAAATGTCACAGCATGGCCAGGGATTTAGCTCAATGGTTTAAGTGCCTGCCTGGCAAGCGCAAGGTCACATGAGTTCGATCCCCGGTACCAAAAAAAAAAGTCACAGCACACAATCCTTCCTGATGGTGACAAAAACCTAGAGTATTAAAAGAAATGCTAAGCCCCACAAGCAAGGCAAGGGAAGGAAGAAACAAACAAGCATAAAGCCAAGCCTTGGTCACAGTCCCCATAGAGAACAAGCTGAAGGCCTTTCCCAACCCTTCCTGTTTAAACCCTAGCATCAGGGACAGGATGACTCCAGCTCTCTGAGACCAGCATAGTTCTACCTGAACAAGCTTGAACTCTCTAGTGCTCTGTGGTCTCGCGACACCTCTGACATTATTCCAAGCCTGGATGATGGGTTGGAGACGAGGGAGGAGAAGAGGCATTGTCAAGGTGGACACCCCTGTCCCTGTGGACATCGAATAAGGTCAGCTAGCTGCTTCCCTAGATAGTGAGGTGCTTCTGCTCTGAAATGGTCACAAAGTCCTCACGCCTTGTTTCCAACAGCAGCACACACTCATTTGGTCTCATTTTCCAGAGGGAGAAAAACTTCTGAGGTCAAAGGAACAAAAATTTGACTCAATCTTTGGTTTTATTCCATTCTTTGTAACCTTTGAATCATATCATATATCTAACATTTGAAATTCTCACCAATTTGCACTTTTTTCCACATTAATGCTAGCCTGTGTATTGTTAAGGTATAGTTATAATGTACATTAACTTTTCTCACAAGATTAACATATTTCACCAAGCCCTGTTATTATAAAGGAATTAAATAAAACCTTACAATATTGCGTTTGTGCAAAGTATACTTCAAATTAGGCTTCACTCTCTAATTTTCTTTTTGTTATTATTTTTATTTTTTTAGTTTTAAAGATAGAAAAAAGGTACACATACAAAGATATAAATTTCAAATAGTTTAGTAGGACAGTTATGATAGTTAATACATTGCATACAGTTGGTTCTGTAGTTGTTATTCAGGGTAAAGATATAGACATGATGTCTTGTCCAAACAAGATTAGCACAAAACTTTCTTTTCAATGAACTAAGAGAAACTAGCAGTGTAACTATCTTAACTATCCTGTGTGTGCATGTATTTTGTTCTTTTTTCCTTTTTTTTCCTATCAAATCCCTTTTTGGTAGATGAAGAAAATGAGGTTCAGTTCATTTAAGTGACTTACACTATGTTCAATTAATAAGCAGAACTGTTAGCTGAAGCCCATATATGTATAAGTCTAATTCTCCACCTTTTTATCATCACAGAGAATGGTCACCAAAGAAGGTAATTACCAACATTTTGCACCCCAGGAAGTGTACCTCAAAGTGAGAAGTAGAAGTGCATTATTACACTTACTAACCTTAGTGTAACGAAGCTAATCAGAAAGGGGCAGATGAATTTGAGAAACTAAATCCTAAATCCTAGAATCTGAGGCAGAGTGAGAGGGGGGTGTCAGGTCTGCAAAGCAGTTATTTCCTGTGTTCTTACTCTTATTGCTTCTAAATTCTGAGAGCTGAGAGAAGTTACAGACTCTGATTTTCACTCTCAAACTTCAACCACAAAATCATACATAAAAATAACCTTAAAAAATTACCATAACTCTGAGAGTTTCCAATATGTGTAAGTCTCTCTTTGTATAGGACAGAGGTAGAGCTTGAACTGCTTTTGTCTGTGCTTCTATTCATGACCTAGAACCCATAGTCCTGGCAAGAATGTAGGGAACACACTCATAACATTTCTGTTGGTATCTTCATCTCTGATGTCACTACTTGGAAAATATAGCATTTATCCAGCATGGTGGCACATGTCTATAATCCCAGTTCTTGGGAAGCTGAGGCAGGAGGATTACCATGAGCTTGAGGACAGTCTGAGCTACATAAGGAAATTCAAAGTTAGTCTGAATACAGAGTGAGACCCTGTCTAAAAAAATGTGTATACACACACACACACACACACATATATATTTGTAGTTTAGTTTTCTGCTCATCTTGGCTATTAAAACATTGCTTGTGCTTTAAGATGGAAGTATCTTATATGTTCATTGGCAAGAGTTATTTTGAAGTAAATCCAATAGAATATTCGGCAAAACAGCATATCAGTCCTTTTGTCCAATACCTACTTTCTCAGATTTAAATATATTTATTTTTGCCAGCATTTTTGAGATTTTACAGGGTATGTTGAGGAACAGCACAGATACTTTACTGTACACATGATTCTCATCATGTGCATCAAAAATCTAAAATGCCAGATGTGTTTGTTTCAACAATCATTCTAGGGACATTTTAGCTTCTAATTTATAGATATATTTTCTTTAAAAGGGTTATCGGGTGCTAATATCTTCAAATGCTGATGTGTTGTCTTAGTCCTAACAATTCACAATTTTATGTCACATACACAACATTCTCAACTTTTTTGTTTTTATTTTTCACAGCACAGTAACATAATTAAGAAAACTGGGCTACGTTACCCAAAGATCTTACAGGACACACACAATTCTGACAGGGTGGGGAAAAGGGAATGAGGTTTTCTTTAGGAAATGATTCTATTAAAGATTACATGAGAATGAAAGTAATTTAAAGCACCCATCACATATCACATGCATGACAGTGACTCTAAGCTGATATTTAATATGCCTGTAGTAATCAATAACACAGAAAGAGGGAAAATGAAACACAACTTGTTTCTTATTTTAGATTTTAAATTCCTGTATAGCTCTGGGTGAGACATATTGGTTTATTCCTTGTCTGCCCAGCAAATATACCTTTATCATTAAATTATGCAAAATAATATGTCTTTCCATAATGATACTGCTTATATTTATGACACTTTACTTTTTGTGTGTGAAAAAGGCATGGCTTGTTTATGTTATGTATACAATGTTATTCGGTCTTAGTGTATCTCCTCAAAATTAAACTTCATCTCATACACATAACCATTAGAATTGGAAAAAGCAATGCCTAGCTGAAGGGCACAGAGCTAAAATATGGACGAATGGAGATTTACACTTAGATCTCTGTGAAAACTTAATTTTCTGCTTCATTACCCCAATCCCCAAAGATGAGGAAGAACTTGCCTTACATGGCAATGCTGAAAAGCCCAGGATAAGGAGATAACAGTATTAAAATTGAAGGAAGGTAAGGACTGTGCATCTGATGCCACCTAATAAGTACCGTAAGGCATTGGGTGTTATTCAGCATGAAGAGAAAATTCTGGGCCATGTTTCCTTCACAAGCATTGGAAGGTTCTAGAGACACAGCAATAATTAGGCAATGGACATATAAGGGGGTAAGTTCAGCCAGAGGATAACTTTGAGCAAAACATGAAAGGATTTCCCAGGAAGCAAAGGGGCCAAAGGTGCCATGGGTATCACCTCAGAGAGAAGACGTCAGAGCCGTCATCGGAGTGTGTCACAGTGGCAGGGTGGCCTGCATTCACTGGTAAGCTCAGGGTTGAGGTGAAGAATTTGGTATTCAACTTGCATCGGTAAGGTTGGAATTTCTGTTCAAGTCTAGCAATGCTAACTGATTTGGTGCTTGTGTGAGTGCTCTTTTTTTGTGTGTGATTTTCTCAAAGAGAAGAATGCAACACTCTCAAATTCATTTCTTCATTGGTGGGGAAAATTCTGTTTTAAATGGAGACAGGGGCTGGGAAAACTTAGCTGATTTTCTAAGCACTAAGAAGTAAAAATAAAATAAAATGAAATAAAATAAACTTTGTCTTAAGTTCTCTACTTAGATAACTAATTTAGAAGAGATATCTCGAATAGCACAGTATGCAAAATTATCTTAGCCATTTGGCCATTTGTGCAGCCTGAGAGATTTCTCCGTGAAAACCGCAGCAGACGCTTTCTTGCCCTATCATGTCTTGAACTGGTAACGTGTCTATCTTTGACATGCTTGTCGGGAAGTGTTGAATCCCAGCATAGGTTTAGCAGCTGTACCCTTCTCACACCCCACACACTGATTTTGGATAGAAACACACTGGGTTGCTTACTTTATAAATCTCTTTGTAAAGATGACATAATCTACCTAAGAGTTACCATTTCAAAATTATTCTGATTGCCTCTTACTAGCTTAGTTCGTTTTCAAGAAAAATATAGCAGAATCATATTTTTCATTCTATCAACATAGGAAGAATTTGCATCTTCAGCAGCTATCTCCGTGCATTCTCACCCACTGGTAATGTTATCAGTTTATATACCTCCTTCATCAGGACTATTCCAAAATGTGTTTAAAATTATTAAACCTCAGCTTCTCCATCTGCTTGACTTCAGAGAACCCTGTTCTGGTGCTTTGTTTTGTTTTGTTGTGTTGTGTTGTGTGGTAACATTTTACTGTGCTCACTGTGATACATTTACTTGTCTTCTACAAAAACAAGAATGCTGTGATAGGATAAGAACTTTACCTTTTCTCATTACATTTCAGAATCCAGAATAGCAGGATTGATGATTTGTAGCCAAATAATAAAAGCATCAATGTTTTCTGTAGCCTGAACTTCTCTGAGGTAAAGGTAGCAAGTAGCATGACCTATGTGAATATTGCAAGAAACATGCTATTTTCCCTTTTTTCTTTCTTTCTTTTTTCTTTGACAAAACCAACATAAGGTTTCTTGCACAACCTGTCTAGACCATAGGAAGAGTTTGTTTTTTGAAAATAGATGTACTTTTTCTAAACACAAACAATGCATTCTCTTTATATGCACTTCATGTCTCAATCTCTTTTTGTGATAGTTGCTATTTATTTTATTAAGCCTATGTGTTCTTAAATACATTTGAAGACACCCCATCCAGCAAACATTAATCAAAAATTCAGGCACCTTTGAGTCATGTGCTCACTGAAAATTATGCTTACAGAAAATTAAATGGTTTATACTGTATCTAGGGGTAACTGAATCACATAGATAAGTCTGCAGCAAACAGAGTTCAGTCTGTTACACCACTGTGAGGTGTAATAAAACATTTGAAAAATAAATGGATAATAAAAATGATGGATAATAAAAAGTAACGAGTTTTCCCCACACTTCACATGATATCTCCACATGACAAATCCTCAGCCCTGTCCATGAACCTGTTTTGCATACCTCAATTTTCCATCCTATCAGCTCCCTCACTGAACTGCAAGTATGTCCTCCCGGGCAGTCTCTGAGGGGGAGTCACACGTCAAGAGCCATAAACCACCAAATCATCCAAGTAGATATTTCTCTGTCAGTGTTTAACAGGTCAGTGGAAAAAGCCTTGGTGGTCCATTTCTTCTGATCAGAGTACATTAAATGGATTTTTTCTGCTGTGAAATTTCTGCCTTCTTTCCTGTTTGCCAATTGTTGGATCCCGCTGGAGCTGAAGCTCACTTTTCCAAAGTGCACAGTATTGCGGTCAGGGTTTGCAAGGGAGTAGATGCAACAGAGGACACATCATTTATAGAGTTATTTTATAATATTGATTCAAAAAGTCAAATGCAGAAGAGTGAAGATTTGACCACACACTAGAGACCCAAAGAATCCAACTGAGGGCCTGGATCCCACGGCAATTTCCCAAATGAGTCCAGCTGAAGACCTGGGCCCCATGGAAATATCTTCCGTGAGTTCAGCCAAAGCCCTAGAGCCTATGACAATGTCTCATGGAAGTCTCTACCAAGGATCTGCACCCAGAAGGCTCAAAGTCAGTGGTGGATGCTAGAAAGTCACCACAAGCAGGATAAAGGATCTGCACCAGGAGGCCGAAGGACCTTCACTGGAGCCAGGAAGTGATGTGCAAAGTAAGGACCAGAGCTCCTCAAAGACAAGCACAGCCATCCTCAGTGACAGTGAGGATCCGAGCTCCTCAGCCGATGGGAACAGCTGGGCTCGCATCAGGAAAGCCAGTGGACGAGCTTTTCCAGGAGCATCAGCCCCGTACCATCTCCCCTCCAGGTCCTCTTTCATGCTGCTGGCAACAATCCTCAGGGGGGTCTTCCTCACCCAGTGCCGCGCTGACTCAGTTCAGCCGGTGTTACAGGGTGGCCATGTGCTAATCCACCACACAATTTTGCTGGCATATTTTCTTTTATTTTCTCTTTTTAGACCATGAATCAACTTTGGAACTTTTAACCAACCAAATTAGGGTGATGTAAACAAATGAAATGTGAATTTGTGCCTAGGAGAGAACTTAAAAAATAGAATAAAGGTAAGTTCATTCACTGAAAGAACCATAGTGTCCATTACATATAATGAGCCCCGAGGTAGATGGACAGAGCTGACATAACCACGAGCTGAGTTTAGCTTTCAGAGATGTGATGTCATTCAGAGAAGCTTCCGGGTCGATGTTCCAGTGCACGCTAGAGAATGTGATGAAACACCGTGCGGAGATCTAGACATACTGATTTGGGAGTTTTTAAGGAAATAAAATTAATTATGGTTAAAGGGGTAGAAGGAATAAAGAGCTGTACACAACATAAAAACTACGAGTAGAACGTGAAAGTGAGAGAGCACAGGCTGACGTCCATCAGTGGGTCCTTTCAGCTAGACAGCTCAGACTGTAAAGTGTTTATAATGGAACCGTGGGAAGAAGGCAGGAAACAAGCGGGAGATAACATCGTGGACTGTGGTATTAGACTGCAGGTATTAGAAATGAGGCAGCAGTGTGTCTTAGGAGGAGCAGACAGTTTTGGGGAAGGGCAGACAGGTGGGAAGCCAGGAAAGCCTTCTGCTCCAGAGCGCTCCTGAGAGGGAATCCCAGCTCCCCTGGACAATTCTGCACAGGTGCAGCCTTAGAAGCTCAATTCCTTTCACTCTCCTATTGCTCTCCTTAGTTTTCCTACCAAAGAGAAACACATTCTTTGATGAGTCTATGTAAACTGGCATCACATTTCAGAAGAAAAATGTTAAAATCCTTTTAAGCCAGTAGCTGCTGAGGAGCTGGCACTGTCTGAATTTTGTGAATCACTGATATATATCTTCAACGGATTCTGTTCTTAAAAGCACAAATAACTCTCCGGAAAGATTTCTTTTCATCTCTCACTCAGTCTATAGTTTCTCTTTCTTGTTGCTCCTGTTCTTGATTGTCTCTGATTTTAAAAGAAACTTTCCCACCTGGTACACTAGGAAACAGCTTGGCCACCAGGGCATTAGGTTACTTATATCTTGCTTTCCTTTTCAGTGCAGAGAACAACGCTCGGTGGTTTATTTATTTTCTTCCTTTTTTCTTTATCCCCGCAGCCTACCAGTGAGGATCCAAACTACACTTTCAGTGGGCCTTGGTGAGCCATTTAGTACTCATTCAGTGGAAGCCCAGGCATCAACAAACAGGCTTGGGGGGATTCCCGCCTGCAGTTTTAAAGGCCATGTGTGAAAAGGCAGATAAGATAATGGTAACTGAGAGATCTCTACCATGAAGGAAGCATGATACACTCTCTCGCCCACCGATACAGCACAGAGTACACTTGTATGCAGGGCACAAAGGTGTCGCAGTGCGATCCAGGCTGTTACTTGTACAGCACATGGCCTCTGTCATGGCTCAGGGGACAGCTGGCTCGCTGGAGGTCACCACGCTCGTCCTCCTAGCACGGTGAGCGACCCGCACCTGTGCACATCCTGCTGCTGCCACGAGGAATCAGAACCTCTGAGAACCAACGTGAGGTTCAAAAGCTCTGGAAGTGACTCGAACCTGCAACGGCTCGGACCCTGTCTCTCTTATTAAACTCATGAGGGAGGTTAGTTAGGTAGAGAAGAGGGAAAGCGCATTTTCAGGTTCTTAGTTCATGGTCTCATTGAGTCTTAGTAACTCTGCCGATAAGGAAATTAAAATTTGAGAGATGGTCTATTGCTATGGTGTAGATGTAAAATGTCCCCCAAAGCCTCATGGGCTCCAGGCAGGGGTTTTTGAAAGGCGACAGGATTAGGAGGAAGGACAGAGTCTGGTCAGTGTGGGGGTGGCTGAAAGGGGTCCTCTAACTCCTATCTCCTCCCTTGTTTCTCAGCTTCCCATAACAGGGCCAGCTCTTCCCTGCTGTATCTTCTTTGGAGTCAGAAGACTAGGTCAGAAGTGAGTCTACTAAAGTGTGAGCCAAAATAAACTTGTCTGCTTTAAATTGTGCATGCTGGTTATTAGGTCCCAGTAACAAGAAAGGGACTATTTTTCCAAGTTATGGGAGCAAATTAAAAGCCAAAGTCAGAATTTGAACCAAGATTATCCCTATGACAGCTTCTCCTTCCTTCCAAAGGTTTATTTGTCCTTAATGGCTGTGGAGACAGCATAGAAGCATGAAGCCTGAAACACCGATTTGGAAACACCCGCCTTGGTTAAGAAGGGAGAGTGGAGGACAGAGAGAAAACGACCGTTGTCTCTAACGGTATCTATTCACGCTCTGTAAGCAGAAAGGCCGCCTGCACAATCCCGCTGAGATTTCCAGTGACTGTCCTGCCTGCCATGTCACTGCTGGTGTTTGCAGCTGTAAAAGGAAGTTTCCTGCCCCAGATTTTAGCGATGAGAAAGCCATTCTAACGTTTTTCTAAGGTCTTGTAGAGAAATTTGGTGGACAGGGAGGAAAGTTAAAGGAGCTCAGGGAGGTTTCTGACAAACAGAGAGCTAAACCCCTGCTGGAGAGACCAGCTAAGCAGAAGGAACAGAGAGCGCTGAGGAGCCGCCTGGCTCACTGCTTGCCTGGGTCAGTTCACGCCAAGGCTCGATTCTGGTTTCACTTCTGGTTAAGCGCAATAGAAATAGGAGTGGAGCATATCATTAAAATCCCACTCAGTACACAATATGTACAGTAAACACCTAAATACTCACCTGTCCATATATATAAGTACACATATATTTTATTATTTTCACCGTATTATATGCTAAAATACACAGGGACCCTTTTTACTAACTCAGCGTGGAATGCACGTTTGCTGAAATCTCACAAGATAAGCAACCAAACAATACAGAGAACACAGAAGTGCTTCCCCAGGAATGTGGGCAATATGTGGGCACTGGCAGGGGCCGATCAGGGGTCTTAGAGACCAAGCAGCCAATCAAATGCAAACAGTTCTCAGGGGTGAGTCCTTTGTCTCCCTATAATAAAGGGGGCTGAGTGCAAAGACCCAGGTAGCAGGGTCCCTACCTCACTGGGCGGCTCCTGCCTTACTCTGAGGAGGTACCTAGCTCTCTCCTTCCATGCTCCCCTTTTCCCAATAAAGTGACTTTGCTTCCCTATTATTTCTCTTCCTTTCTGATACAGCAATTTTGTTTCTCCTTCTGAACTTTTTCCTCTAATTCTTTTTTTTTTTTGTACAGGGGATCGAACTCATGACCCTGTGCTTGCAAGGCAGGTGCTTATGCCACTGAGCTGAATCCCTGGCCCCTATACCTCTAACTTTTTTGTTGAGGAAGTTTTGTAACAAATCCTAGATAAAAATCTACCCTCAGCAGACGTAGCAGACTGAATGCCTGAAGACACACTCATCTGTTAGAAAGTTTTGCTCTTGCAAAAGTAGACTCCAAAGAGAATAGCTTGAAAAGACTCAAATAGACACATTTACTGCACAGTTCTCTTGTGATGAGACCAGACTTCTCATCTGTGGCTCTCTCCTTTCATAGTTTAATTGAAAATTATAGACATGGAAGGCAGTGTTTATTAGAGCGTGAGCACAGATTTTTTTTTTTTTTTTTGTACCAGGGATCAAACTCATGACCATGTACTTGCAAGGCAGGTGCTTATGCCGCTGAGCTAAATCCCCAGCCCTTGAGCACAGATCTTCTATGGAACCACCGTTACACTAGTTGAATTATAATCTAGAGTTTATAAGACTAAATCGTGTCATGCTTGCCACTCATTTAGCATTGATCTTTACAAGGAAGTTTAAGATGAAATTTGCTTTGTATCCGAGAATCTGTGGGGTGTGTGTGTGTGTGTGCATGTGAAGTGACAATATCCCCCAAGTTTTCAAAAAGTTTGTGTTTTGCAGAAGAGAGAAAAAAGAAAAAAATTCTTTCAGCACTAACTGCCTGTCTAAAGAGAGAAACCAGTTAATTTTGTTAGCCTAAATGAATAAATTATTTTTACTAAATACTAAGACAGAAAATTGAAATAGATTCAGATCATGACTTTGATATTAAAGGCTACTTGAAAGAGCACAAAATCATAGTCACTGGAAAAAACTTTGTCTTATAACTACCGAGTAACATTTGATAAAAAATAAATAGTAAAAACTCCTTTCACACTTTACCTGTTTTAGTCATGTCACAAATAGATCATATTTTCCAGTCTATGGTTGTTCATTTGATTTACTATGGCAGTATTAATAAATGTTTGTAAATCAGTACAATATTTCATCTTTAATGTCTGTCATTACTTTGAAATTGTAGTCACAAAAACTAAGATATCTTTATCATTAAGGGAAATGAATAGTACAAATATATGATAGCCACCCCCCCCACACACACACACAAAGAGAGATTTCATCCAAAGTGTAAAGATTCGATTTTTTAATAATTTATTTATGTTAAAGTAAAGTACTTAGGCAAAAAGTGTAAGATATATTAAATATCCTGTGTAACCTTTGGAAGGAAAACTTTTCAAAGAACTGTTCTAAGCTTGGCTTCAGAAGCAAGTACAGAGTAGGAGGCAGTTGCAAGTTTTGTGTACAGCACAGAATGTGAGCAGTAAATTTTAACTTTAGCACCACTTTGCATCATTTGACTGGCTCGGGTTAGTGATTGATCTCTCCCAATTCTGAAGAATAAGGAATCTTAAAAATGAGAAGATGAATAACTCTCAAAGCAATGTCCTCTTTCATTGGTATTTCTGGGTTCATTTGTGTCACTCATTTGAATCAACAGGAAAGTTATTTAGAGAGAAATGGAGAAAAGGTGGCAGTTAATTTTACTGAGGTAAAAAGTGCATATATTGAATTCAGAGCAACCGCAGTTCATGAACTTCATTCATTCCACAATTCCAGAAAATACGGTCACATCTGCGTACATCACCCAGTGTCAAGTGTGCACACAAAAACAAAACTTTGTCAAATGCTTGCATTTGTGAACCAAACTGTTAACAAATAAAAATGTGTGAAAACCACGTATTTCAATCTGGGTATTCATACATGGTGCTTTGCTTGAAGTTATAATTTTTATTTTAAAATATCTTATCATTTTTTTCTAAATTATTTAAAATAGTTGTAAATGATGTAAAACCTGTGCAATGATTTCCATTAGCTGAATGACCAGCTGCAGTGTGTGTGTGTGTGTGTGTGTGTGTGTGTGTGTGACTTACCTTGTCCAACATCTTTCTTTGCCTGTTCAGGTTTCATCATGTTAAGAGCACTGCATATCGATGAACTGTTGGTGCCCAGTGTGTGGATGGCTTCTCAAGTCCTTTTTGCTACCTGGAAATTAGAGTGTGAGCTACTGTTCCGATTTTCCAGGAGCCGAGTTGATCTAGCTTACATGGACTCTCCAGCTAAGCCGTACCTATGATTATTATAATCACACAATAACCCAAGAAGTTTCCTTCTTCTCCCTTATTTGCTCTTTATTTCTCTCCCTTTGTCAATCTTCTTTTCTTCTCTCTTCACTTTTTATTGTTTTGATTATAATTTTTCTGTGTGTAAAATTCCAAATCTACAGGAAGGATTCAAGAAATGTACAAGGTATTTCTCATACACCTGTGAACTGGATTTGCCAGTGGTACATATTTATTCATTCTCCCTACTTTAACTTCTCTGGAAAATTTATTTATACTTACTGTACACATGCACTTTTTCTATGAATCTCATTTGAGATCATTTTTCTGAATAGTGTTTTTAATAAATTGGAAAAATGTTTCTTTACCTTTAAAACTCAATTCTCTGTTTTCTTAGAGTAAATATATTTAAAAGCCTATACGACCATACTGCACTGTATTTAACATTGATTTATTCCTTATTAAGTGCTACTTTGTAATTCATAGTTTATTATAGCAATAGGTTTTCCATCCAGAATCCAATATTTACCAAACATTCCAAGTTTTCATGTCTTTATAATCTCCATTACTCTGAAGCAGCTAATAAATCTTTTTTACCCTTTATATTTTTCAAGAGTACCTGACAGTTACTTTGTAAAATATTTCTTAACTAACATTGTCTTCTGAACAAGATTTAGGGTACAAATTTTCTGGAAATGTTATTTAAAAAGAAGGAATCCATGACTCTTCTTCAAGGAATCGGGATGCTTATGGTATCAGCCTGTCCCAGCACTGATGGTAACCTTGTGACGGTCATGGACACGAACTTACTGCACTGTACGGTACCATCCCCTCCATTTTAATCCTGTAGTTTGAGTCTTCTGAGAAATAAAACAGGATTGAAAGTGAAATAGATTTTTGGGAAGACCACTTTTGAGAAAAAAGTAGAGATAGGATCAAAGAAGTAAAGCAAAACAAGTGACTAAGATGCAAAGGAGAAGGCGGAGGAAGAGGAGGAGAGGAGGAGGAGAAGGAGCGATAGAGATGTCGCTGGGTTCTCAGCAGCAGCTCAGTCTGAGCAATATTGGACGAAGACAAAGAGCCTATCACGGAGCCAAAACTGTCCTTGGAGGGTCCCACTTTCTAGGACCAGGTACTGACCTATCTTGGAGCTATCCCGTGCATTGTAGGAAGTACAGCACCGTTCTTGCTCTCTTTTGCATATGCCAGAACAAGACTTCCAGCCTGACAGCAACATGCGTCTTGCCCTCATCAACATCACTTGCCAGCACGGATAGGATTGTTTCCGGATGAGCACCAGAGCCTATCTATGTAGGTCTTCTTCCTCCGGTGAGGGTTACAGACCTCTTATGTTCACCTTTTATGCACATGAAATTCCTCCCACAGCTGTCCCCTAGTGCAACAGCGGTATCGTATTTCTCACCTCACCTGAGCTCCCATAACTGTAGCTTTTTACTGACATATGCACTGGTGTCTACTAGGGAGGGGTGTCAGCCTAGAGGGTCCCCCACACTACCGCATCCCTACAGTGAGTTCTCCGATGTGCAGCGAGGGCGGCCTTGTCACTAACGCCCTGCTCCCACTCCTGCTCACACACGGCCTCTCCCCTGAGTGCATCCTCTTGTGGTGAATGAGGCTTCACTTCTGCATGAATCCTCGGCCCCACTCCCCACACGTGAAAGTCTTCTGCCTCTTGTGGGCCGTGATGTGCTGGGCTCGCTTTGCCTTCTGGATGAAGCCCTGCCCACAGTCCATGCATGCATAAGCCTTCTCCTCGGAGTGTGTCTTCTGGGGCCAATCGGGTGTGACCCTGTCTGAAGCTTTGCCTGTTTTCCTTGCACATGTGCATCTTCTCCCGTGTGTGCATCCTCAGATGTGAGGTGAGAATCGAGTCATGCCTTCAGCTTCAGGCACACTCCCTGCTCACGTAGGGCTCCGCCTCTGAGTGTGTTCTCCCGTGCATGTGAAGGCTGACTTGGCACTGGACTTCCACCCATGCTCCAGCTCCACACACACTCAGGGGTTCTTGCCTGAGTGTCCTCCTATGGGCGCTCAGGTTCACCTTGTCACTAAAAGCTCATCCACATTCCTGACACGCAAAAGGCGAGCCTGCAATTGCCACTCTCCACTGTTTCACATTCTGACATTCCCGCATGCTTGGATGCTTTGCATATTTCTGTAGGGTTTGCCTACTGGGCTGAGCTCTGTTTTGTTTCCACCACTGTCCTATCTTTGTTAGCATTTCCAAGCTGTTCTCTGGGAAGTTTGTAGAAGATCCCTAAGAGTAGCCCTTTCCTTTGTCTTCCAAAAGGATCTTCAGCCCTCTTTTCTGTCTGGACCATCCATTCTTCCTCCAAAAGTGTTGAGTAGAGAAGGGTGTTGGCTGCCATGTCTGACCCACCGGGCAAAGACCTGCTGTTCATGGGGTTCCTGCAGATGCAGGGCAGGGGACCCCGCAGCAGTGATCAGGCAGCACATGCTGGGACACTTGCTGCCTAAAGAAGCCAGAAGAGAGGAGGATCAGGCTTGGGCTTCCAGGAGCTAAGGAGACTTAGTAACTCCTCTTTCCAGGGCTGTTCCCTTGCCCTAACAGAGTGACGAGTGCTGGCTTGGAGGATGCATTCTTGCTTGCTAAATGTATTTAAACTGGACTCTAAAGTGACTTGTGGCTGGTAACTTGGACTCCCAGGGAGACCAGATTGCTGTAGTTTCCCAGTATCACATCCCTGTGCAGGCTCCTGTACTTATGCTCAGTAATCTCCACTCTTCTGGGATGAAGTCCACGGCCATGGGTGGAACAAGAGTGCCTCCTTTCTCCTGGATTGTGGGGGCCCAAGGTCCATGTTTACAGCTTCCTTCATGGTTTTCCTGGAAAAAAAAATCTAGCATCCTCACTCAGCTTGAGCTCCCATTCAGTGACATGAGTGACTCTGAAGTGTGAGTCCATGTCAGCAAAGCTCCGGGTGCTTGTCACTGAAAGGGAGCGCATCAGTTGGTGTGGACATGGTTGTACACGTGTCCCGTGGCAAGAGTGAGAGCCACCAGGGTGGTGATGCAGAAGAGTCAGTCTGCTGTGACACCAGGATTTCTTTTACCCAATGATTGTGGTCCATCCAGGTCAGTTTCATGGATGATAGAATTCAGTTAGCAGTTTTCAACATGGGTACTAAGTGCTCAAGAACACTTTGTGAGGACATTTTTATCCTTTGATTTGCTTGGGGATTTTGGTAAAAGCTGATGGGCATCCCCCGTGTTGGCTTGTTTATGGAGCCTGTCCTGTTCTCCTCCCAGGTCTGCTGGCCTTTAATGCCTCCCACACTTGAGTTGGAAGGGTAGCCGAGTTTCAAATGTGTGTACACCACCCCTGGACTCAACTCCATAAAAGATGCCTTGCATTTAATCATTTGAAGAATAAATGATACCAGGTGATATCTGCAGTGTCTAGGGCGTTCTTCACTGCTGCTCTCTGAGTTACACAGCAGGGCAAGAAGGGGAGAGAGGTAAAATCCTTAGCAAAGTTTGGGCACTTCCCATCTCCAGTCCTTCCCACCACTTACCAGGGGTCTCGGTGCTGGCTTGGTGGCCATGATCTACACCTGGCCGCCGCACTGTGCAGAGATGGCCATTACTTTCCTCTCTCTGCAGTGCTTTTTTTTTTGCTGAAATCCAGTGCAGTTCATGTCCTAGAGCCCTCATCTGTCTTCTTCACCCCCTCAAAAAGGAACGGTTCTGCATTTTTGTTTTCTCTCCTTTCTTGTTATTCAAACAATACTGGAAAAAAGGTGTTTTCTCCCTTTATGTTCTAATTGACAGCCAGAGGATTCCTGGCTTTCAAACACATGAAAGAGAAACTTAGAAGTTTTCATAACAAAGCACTAACATTTTGATATTTTTTGCTATTAGTTTCTTTCTCTCCACCTTATTATGTCCTTCACTTATTTGCTAGCATTTATGTGTGACTGTTAGAAATTCCTCTTGTACTTTAAAAAAAATCTACCCTTTAATTCTAGAAATGTTGTTTTAGAGTAAAGTGTCAGAAGTTCTACTTTGCTTTTGTGAACAGGAAAAACATTAAAGAAAAGTATAAGCCTATATGAAAGTCAAAGGGCCAGAATCCCAGTTGGTAGTGTTTCTCCTGCTTTTATTTGGCTATGCAGTATGATGCCCAAGAGCTTCGTCTTCCCTACAAAGCCCCATTCAACAGTTCTTTTCTTGTTCTACCCAAGAAGCTAGGTTTTTCTATTTTTCAACTTAAAAGAAGCTGGAGAATAGAAAAGAGTGGGGAAAAGAACAGGCAGTATTACAAAATACAGAAATAAAAGTTTTAAAAGTGTATGAGCATAAATGATGCAAAGTGTTTGATTTGGATCTGACAATGACTATTGATTCACAAGTAAGTCTCAGCAGAAGTGAGCCTCGCTCCTGAATTATAAATGATGGCATTAGGACAAGGAGGGAGAGAAAAAAAGCAAGCTTCCTTGGAGACAGGCATCCTTTTAAAGAGCTTTCTTTTTATTTTTTCAGGTGAATCCTCCCTGTAGCGCTCCTGCAGAGCTGCAAGGCATGCACTTGAGTGAATAGTCCTTTGGGCCAGTGTCACACACCTGTAACCTCAGAGTTTGGGAGGCTGGGAAAGGATTGCTGCAAATTTGGGTTCAGCAATGGCTACAAAGTACGTCCAAGGCCATCCTGAACTAGAGCGAGATCCTGCCTCTAAAACAGTGTCAGCAGAAAGCCGTTCAGAAGGACTTGGCCTCCTGGTTATGTATCTGCTCACAACTAGTCTTCCCCAACAGTGATTTGTCATTCAGACTACGCAGGGGACACATGTAAGTGATTCAACTTTTTACTCTGAGAGAAGATTAACGAATAGTAGTACAATAATGCCTGTGTGATCAATAAGGGCAGGGTATTAAGCTTTCTTAATGACAAATCCAAGTGAAGAACAGTAAAGAATGTGAATGTCTAGGATAATTTGAAAAAAATAATGGAAGATCTCAGCATTTGACAAATATGAAAAAAGCAGAATTATAAACATCCACAGTAAGATAAAATCCTGTTAGGTTTTTCCATTTCTAAGCTACAATAACTAGAATTTCCAAAAGCTGAGCTTATTTCCAATATTGCCTATTTCCTAGGACAAAATGCAGAATAACATACTAAGATGTTATATAGAAGCTCTGGTGTAAAGTAAGAAGCACAGACCCCAATTTGAAAGAGCTTCATAAAATTAAAATACATTCAGTGTTATGTAAGCATCACTGATACTAAAACTACAAATAGGAAAAGAGAAATGAAGGCAGTCTGGTGCCCTGATAAGTTTCAGAACCATATAGCAAATTAACTTTATGTTTCTTTATTAAGAGCATTCTCAGATGCAGTGTGTGGAAAATTATATGAGTAGGAATTCTTTCCCCAAGAATATTTTAGGTAATAATTGCAGTGAAAAACGCTTTGGAAAAACCTAATTTTCATAAACTTTGTGAAATTTTTTTTTAAAGCACAACAAGATCTGGAATTTATTTTACACTCCCCTCCTCCCCAAATGAAAATGCCCAAAAGGGAATGTTTTATTGCCTCCATAGCTCTTTGGAAATGTTGGTGGAAACTGAAATATTCACTTGACATAATGAGAGGAACAGAAGACTCAGAAGAAATGTGTATAATATACTACGCATAAGAGGCGGGGCTGTGTTCTTGTGCAGCAGTCAGGGGAGGAAATACCTAACTAGAGGGATTTTCTTCTCTTGTTTCCTAAGTGCAAAATTCTGACTGTGCTGCTGAAGGTGTTCGTTGGCTGTTTTCCATGTGTACATATGTGGGTGTGTACGGCTTGAGGGTCAGAACACTTAGTAAATCGAAGTGTGAGTTCCACAGGTGAACAGCAGCAACAAACAGCTGCTGTCACCCATGCTCCCAGACTGTCACTGCTTACTGCACGAATAGGTGCGTGAAAACAGACCGTGTCTGTGCCACTGCATCCTGCTTCTTTGCACATCTCCAATTCTCCAGATCACTTTCATCATGGGGATCAATATTGGGCATTCATCATGGGGATCAATACACATATTTTGCCTTTCTCTGATGGCCAGCAAGGCTTAGTAACTTTTCACAAATCTACTGGTTATTTTCAATGCATTCATTGGCCACTTGAACTTTTCCTTCTGAAAAGTCTCTATTACTTTTGGTTGTCCATTTTTGATTGGGTCATTTATTTGGGGAGTCTAATTTTTTCAGTTGGTTACATATTCTGGTGGTTAGTCCTCTGTTAGGGGACTCACTAACAATTCCCCCCATTCTGCAGATTTTCTCTTCACTCTTTTGCTTATTTCCTTTGTTGTACAGAAGCTTTTAAATTTATAACAAATTATTTTATTTATACCACTGGTTTATCTTAGTTGAAAAAAAGTTTTCTGTTATTATCAGTTTCTTTTTCATAAGAATCCTCTTGGTTTAGGTCTTGTACACTGTCTTGGTTAATTTTCCTCATTGCTGAGACACAATATCATACACACTCATGCTAAAGGAGGAAAGGTTTTTTTTCTCTCAATGTTTGCAGAAGTCTCAATTCATAGTCTTTGGCTCTGAGGCCGGGTGGCATTTCAGAAGGGTTTCACAAAGGAGGAACAGTCCAGGTCAAGGCAGGCAGGCAGGCAGCAGCAAGCACCTCTTTCTTTCCTTTTCACTCCATTCATGCCACAAGCCCAACTGTAGGTTCCAACACACCCAAGGTAGGGCTTCCCATACCCCAACCCCAGACCTGTGCTAAAACAGTGGGTGCACTAATATAGTTACCACACATCCTTCACCCTGGTATCACATCCTAGATCCACAGTCCCTTGTCCTAGAGCAAGTTCCCTCCAAAAATCTCCAGTTATGACCTCACGAGGCTTTGGGGGATCTCTAGACATAAGCCATAACACTCATTAACTACTTGGAAGGTAACCCACACAGTGTTTTAACTACTCTTATTCTCCTATTATTTGGTTATGAAATGTTGCTTTACTTTTCACAAAATGAAGAAAACATATTTGGAGTAGGTGATATAGACAAATAGGCTAAGTGCTAAGGATTTCTTCTATTGCCACCACTATTGGTCAAGGAGCTAAAACAGTGAAAGCACACTTTACTAACATGAAGTAGTTTGGTTTAATAACTTCAGTTAAGACACTGCAGCAACTTCGAGAAAACCACCACTGCAGCACTCTTAAGCCACTGAAGGTATCCAATTCGATCAAGAAAGTTAAGATCATCACTTCGCCTTAGCAGCATAGAGCGCAAGGTTTTGAAGGTGTAATCACAGAATGGAACGTAACTGGTGGTTTTCTTCCCAGGTTAATAATAACAAATTTATGTCAATCCTAGTACTACTCTTAGAGATTATAAAAGCACTTTGCAAATACCTGGGGAAGTGTAAGATACATCTGATATTTGGGAAGAAGTTACGGCAGTTAGTCTTAGGCACTGGCACAAAGATACGACCTTGTGGAAGATAAACTAGAGTACGATTGGAGGTAGATGTATATTGAGGCAGATCTAATGGGTCTGTGCGTTATACAGAACTCATAAGAGGTCTCCTAAACTGATGGGAGGAATTGAATTCTGATTCCAGTGCCTAGCATGTACAATTCATTGGCATGCAACGGATATGTATAGAAGACAGGAAGATAAAGTTAAAATCTATATTTTAGACCATGGGAGCATTTAACATAAAGTGCTATGTAGTCTGTTACTTGCTTCTCTGTAATATTAAGTTGCAAATAAAATATTTCAAAAAATGTGTTATCATGTCTGTCTTCTTTGTTCCCCATTTTTTACAATCTACCAACCAAGTCCAGGCACTTGCAGGAGATTTCGCAGCCTATGCTAAGTCTTTCACCTTTCTAAATCAGATTTTATCTGGACACTGGAGCTCAATCTTGTAGGGAAAATATTGGGCAAGATCCTTCTACACAAAAAGTCTCTGTATAAAGTTGTTAAGGATTTTGCAAGTCAAAACTTGGTGGCGAAAACTAGGTTTTGTTTCTATTATCACTAAAGCAGCATGAATTATGGCTCACACACTCATAACATTATATGAGCAAAGGGATGGAAATTCTTTATATGTAAGAATGAGTTGGAGGTATCCTTACCTCAGCAACGTGCAGGGCTTTCTATGTGAAGTTGCTTCTACGTTTTCTACAAATACTGTACGGTACTGTGTATGGTTAGAGTATCAGGTGTGTACAATCATTTTTCCCATCTGAGGGTTGAAAAAATTGAAGCATGGAGAGATTAAATCATATGCCAGCTTCTTATGATATCAAACGAATCTGAAGTTTTCAACAAAGCAATTTGGTTCCAGTGTCTGGCCCTCCACCAGTATGATGTATTGTCTCTCAGCATAGGTGTTCTAATATGGACCCAGGTCACTATGTAAAGAGCTGAACCCTTAAGGGGTTCATACAGAGAGGAGAGGAATAAAGGTGAGTAGCTGGCAGTTTCCTAGCAATTAACTAAGAACCTACAGGATTGTTTTTTCTTGTATTGTGATCTTGTTTTGACTTCCAAATAATATAGTAATGGACATAGGCTTGTCAGAACAAATGTTCTGGACAGATCCAGTATCTTTGAAGGAATTTGGCGTCTAAGAGTTGTAAATTAAGGATGAGGGGTGGGGGAGAGTGAGGAGCTGGCCACAGAGGGTTTGACCACGCACATGCAGAGAAGAAGCTGGATCAACTCACCCTTCTCAAAAGCTGTCTCCTCTTCGTGCCACGCCAGCTAGGAAACCGAGAGAAAGATTTCTCCAACTTTATGCCTCTCTGTTCAAATTCACAACGACTGTTTCAGATAAAACAGTTTATATACACTACTATCTCAGGAGTCAAAACCAGTATAGTGGAATCTTGCTACATGAACTTCATTCTTTCCAGAATTCTAGTCATACACTGACTTGTAGGCAAGCCAAATCAAACTTCCCCATGAGGCCAACACTGAACCTAATCATTAAACCTGATTTGGGTCACAACCAATTCGGTTTGCAACCAGAATCCTGGACAGCCTTTAGTTTGTGAACTGAGGTACCAATGAACTCATAAATTGTTTGCAATTTATGAGTCAGAAAACACTCATTTTAGCTAGAACTGTATGAGATGTACTATTTTTGAATTTAATATGAGGCACAGTGCCAATCATAAATGATGTTTTTGAAGTCATTTGAAAATATTTTGTGGAAGCCACAAGGTAACTGGCACTTTCGGGTTCCTATTATTCATTTGGAACTGAATAATGTTTTAAGATTAAGGCAAACAGATTTTAAATCTACATAAAAATAAAAATGATAAAAATGTAAAAAAAATTGGGGCCCTGTATTTCCACATCTTGCAAATTTTAAAACTAAAATATCATAATAAAGTGTCAAGTGTGTCACCCAGGAACTTAGTTTATTTCTACTGCACACCTCATTTATCCTATTACAGAAAACAGTGTCAAGATAAAAATTGGGGCAGGGGAAGCACACTTTAAGATGAAAAGTGGGAGGACGGCATCCTCAATCATCCTCAGAGAAACCATCAGGAAAAGCATTTTCAGAGCTCTCAAACAGACTATAATTAAACCCTGCATGAGGACCAAGAGTTTATAATTTGGTAAGTCTCCTGATGAATATTATGTAAATTATTGGCAGGTGTTAAGATAAATCTAATTTACTTTCCCCAAATAAAGCAGAGAGTAAAGCACTTCAAGGAGAATGCGCATGTGCTCAGGACCGGCCTTGTGCTGGGCTCCCAGCACCCCGCAAGCCCGCAGAGCCTGGGTAACGGGACCCCAGCTCCTCCTGGCTGCAGCTCTTCCCTCGTCACAGAGCAGAGGGCACAATCCCTGCTTCCTGGCACCATTTTTGGGAGGACATCCCAGTGTCACTTGGCCAGTCAAAGGAACTAGAGATGCGTTCTGTCTTCCTGAAAAGCTTGGGAGGCTGGAATTTTTCTGAGCAGCTGTTTCTGTCACAGGGTTCAGAGCGAGCCGGGCAGCCCGGGCAGCAGACTGACATAGCCTTGAGGCTGACGCACGGGTAAAGCTGACCTGTGTAACCAGGTGCACATCGATAGACAAACAAAAAACAAAACACAGATTTCATTTATAGTTGCTTGTCTTTACATACAGCAGTGAGACAATTAATTTTAAAAATATCAATGATAGTGATCTAGAGCCCACTTTATAAGATTTGATCAAAATATAGATTTAATTTCCTTTTTTGTATGACAAAGTAAATTGAATTATTTTTTCTAGTGACTATTATTCAATAAAAACAACTTAAAATAAAATAATACAAATCACTATGAAAGTCAAATTAGAGAGGCTCGTAAAATCTATACCTTTTCCAACGATATGTGGTCTTGAATAATTCATTAGCTGTTTAACACATGTGTGTGCCTGAAAAAAATCATGCAAACTGTTTTTTATCACGAAGTGGTTTCCTCCATGTTTAAAGATAATTATGCATATTTTCATCTGTGAGACTCCAAAACCTTAGATGCTGTGTAATTAACATTAAGCTCTTTCTAATTAAATCAAGCAATGAGATTCAGTTGACACGATGCTGAGTACTCAAATTAAATCTGTCTCATTGCATTAAATAGAGTGTATTCATTACAGGTAAATTCTCAACCAACTTATGTGATATGGCATTTGATGTGGAAGTAAAATAAATCTCCCTAAGTGTGTGGGCAGCAGACACATGGTGGTCTTGCAGCTCCTGTGACATGGACATTTTGAAGAAAATAGGATATAAACACTATTGTCTTTAAACTGAAACAGAATATATAAAAAAAATTATGGTAAACTCTGTTTTATCAAGTTGACTGATTTTATAAATCTAAATAATAAGAATTTTCAAGGCCTGTGTATAAATACATGTGAGTTGCATTCAAATACAATGAAACATCTGGATTAATTTTAAAAATTAAAAATTAAATAAAAAAATTAAAAATTTGTCTATCATTACATTCTTTCAAAACCTCTCTAATTCTCTAATTTGATTTTCATATTGAACTATTTTATTCTAAGTAGTTTTTATTGAGTAATATTCATTAGAAGCAATTTTCATCAATTTACTGTATCTCAAAATTAATGACAGCTAAGTATGTAAAATGTATCCATTCAAAAATATGACACCAGTCTTCAAAAATACTTTACTTGGTAATTTACTCATATTTATTGAATTACCAATATATCTAACCTTTCACTTAATATTATAAACATAGTTATGAGGAGAAACATATGCCTCTTTTATTAGGTCTTTTATTGTGATCTATTACATAGAAAACTTCTGAGAAGTTTTATAAGATATGATCGTATCACTTAGACTCTGGCTATGCAGATATAAGACAATTAACAAGCAGTGAAATGGAGCTAAACTATTAGGGATTGCTTACATAAACAAATATATCTCTAAATTATTATGTGGGCTTGAGTGGTAACATTTGTAAACAAACAAAATTGGTTTGGAAACTGACCATGTTAATGAAGTATTTTCTTCATTTGGTAAGTATGCATGGTGATTTTCTAAACTGCTATACTCTTATTCAAAAAGTGACTTATCTTCAATGTATTTGTCTCTAGGAAATATGTAGCTAATTTAACTCCACAAGAAGTCTCTTTGTATGTTAACTATATATTTATTATTTTAAATACATATATATATATATATTTAACTACATGTAGCATATTTATATTATACTATATATATATATATATATATATATATATGCACACATTCCTTAAGTTTCAAGAATGAGTCAACTACCATTTAATGATTTAAAGGATGAACACAATTTGAGGATTGGTTAAAAAGTTGGTAATGTGAAATTTTGTAAAGCAAATTAATAAAATGCTAAATTAGAAATAATTTTGCTCTTACAATGATGTACCTTATATAATTTTTCTTAAATATACTCCTATACCTTATAAACATGGAGATGGAAATAATAAATCAACATTGCTATACTGGTCTTAGATTTCCCTCCCAACTTAAAATAGTTCCTTGTAACTACATAGCATCTTTCTCTTAGTTTTCACAACATTCCCTGAAAGTTAAATTACATTTCAGTCACATAAGTAAGCATGCAATCAAAAATATTTTATAAAGTTTCAATGACCAGAAGAATTGACTGAAAATCAGGGATGCCCTCTTGGATTATTTTTTACCTACCACAAGAATCAGTTTTCCCTCACTGCTGCATGCTCCATAGATGTACGCATTTGTAAAACTGATTAGATTCATAAAAAGGTACTGAGCTTATGCTATTCTTTCCATTTCTTAGATGCTAAACTTCAAGCAGTTGCTCCCTTTGATTTCTGTCTGTAAACAGTGGGTGGGTATTCATAGCACTGAAGAACAGGTTCCCAGACTTCATACCCTTCCAACCCTGGATATCACGGTGGTGAGGCCACCACAGCCCTGAAATACTTACCTTCCGGTTTTTCTTCATATAATAACAATGAAATCCTTGTTTTTATCCTCTGATACAATTGGTTTATTTTTGTAAGATGACTTCAATTGCTGGTCAACCCATCAGCCAAATCCTCCTGGGTAAGGTATGAAATTCAATCACAACTTCAGCTCCAAAATTGAAACACTAACTTTATAAAATAAGTCTCTCAGCAGTGATATAGTTAAGGAAGATAATCAAATAAGAATAGAGACGCAGAGGACTTATCACCACTCAGTCACAGAGCCTGGAACTCTGAGTCACAATAGTTATTGCTATCAACAGTATGATAGACAGAGTCTATCCTGTTTTTATTTTTCTACTTCTTATGTTACACTTGATAAATAAACCAATCTAACATTAAATGACTCCCTGTGAAGTTCTGCATCATCAAGTATCTTCAGCTCTCTTATTTGTATTTCTAATCTATTTTGCATGTATTCTGATTAAACTTGAATTATGAGTACAGTTATTTATTCACTATGTGAATATCAGCATGCATAATTAATGTCTCGATTTTAAGGTTGGTTTTCCTAAACTTTTTCTGAATCTACACTTTTGAGAAAGCTGAGTGAGCATTCTTATTTATCTAAGAATACTGAAAAACGTGCTTTAAAATGGGATGTTGATAACAAGAGGAAAAGATTACACATATTCCTTCCACTTATAACTTTCAAGTGGGTATTTGGCTTTTTGTAGACTTAGAGAAGACAAATATCCAGCTGCTTTAGAGAGCAGCTATATTGTTTAAGATAAACTAGCATTTAAAAAGAATTACTGTATCAAATATATTAATGATTTGAGGAGACATGTTTAAGAATACAAATCAATCCCACTGGGGAAAAAAAAAGCCCAAAACATGACACTGACATGCGCTGTCAAAATGGATTTTTTTTTTATTTAAAGAGGAAAAAAAAACAGGAAAAAGGTAGAAATATTACAGAATTTCAAGAAAAGAAGATAAACAGTAAGAAGTCACTAGTTGATACATTACATATTGTTCTTTTAGAAATAGTTATTCAAGTTACAGAATTAAAGCACACAAAGTGGACACTAAAGCAGTGAGAATGCAAACAGATCTGTTCAACAATTCAACAAGAACCTAGAAATATGGTCATCAATCCCACACATCTAAACATACATGCAGCTATATCTTTTATAGCACTTCCTATTTCTTCTTTTTTTACAATAGTAATTATACATTTTTAAAATTTTATTTAAAGAGAAGAAAAAAAAAAGCAAAACAGAAAAAAGAGTAGCAACAATACAGAATTTGTCACTACATTATGTGTTCCTTCAACTGGAGTCACCAATTTCTGATAAGTTAATATATAATTAATTTATGTTTAAGTAATTATGGTCTTTCCTTCCTGTTTCAGAAGACCTATTTATATTGAAAACTGAAAGTTTATTGCAAAGTTAACACTTGACACTTTAGGTCATCCTGTGTTCAAATAATTAAGGAGGGGTTCAATGAATTGTCATGAGCCACTTTTCTTTCCATTTCAACTGGGTCAATTTTCCTCTCCAGATGTACTAAACAAGCTTCTCTACTACTCATCTGAATCTTTTTTTCTAGTTGAGTTAACTGTAAGGTTGACTTTTACATTCTACATGATAATATTGTGAATTATTTTGAAAACCCATTGTTGTCAACACTAGAGTCTTATACATGAAAATAATGTGGCTTTCCATTTCTTTAATCCTATTTTAATTTTAGTTGAATTTTGGTTCTTAGTGTACATATTTTATAATTTTTTTCCAAAAAAAATCTGACATCTAATTATGTTTTGCTTCAGAAAATAGCACATGAACATGTATAATATTAATATTGGTCAGCTATATTAAAATCACATTAGAATGAAAATTTTAGATTTGAATAGTCTATCAACTGTGCATAGTTTAAATATGAGACTTCTTAACAGCAAGATACTGAGAGTCCAGAGGTATGTATTTCTCAGATCTCCTACTGCCTGATCAAACATGACTGGTGGGTCTGTTTGTGTCCTGAACACAGAACTCAATTTGTACAAGCTTTTGCTGTTGGTGCCAGTTTGAGTGTGATCTTGATATAAATTAAGCAAGTAACAGATATTGAACCCTTCCTAGCATACATCTGCCTGTCTACAGTAGGTCTAAACCTTATCAAATGTCTTTTCAATATCCCTAGCCAAAATCTGTTTTTTCTCTTTGAGATCCTGTCATTGTGAGGTATTTAAGAGGAAATTTTTCCGGTAAATGGAATAATATTTTGTGCTTTTTACTTTACTATGTAGAAGGTTAAATTTGTTAATATTTTACTTTAAATTCTCAATTTGTATTTATAATATGGTTGTGAATTTTTAATACATTAGCTTATGAGAAGAATTAATTTTTCATCTTCTATTAAAGTTTATAATCAATATAACTTCATAACACAGGATATTTAGTAATTCCTTGAAAGCATTTAAATATGGAAAAATCATATGTTCATGAAAGAACCTTCTCCTAACTCCAAACTGTTCTTAAATGTATCATTTTTATTTTCTCTCCAAATTTATTAAAATTTTCTATAACTTGGTGATTCTAATAGGCACCTCGTGTTGAAAGTTTTGTGACCAGAAAGGAGCCTCATCTGAGGTCCCTCATTTTCCCCACTGTGACAGTGACTTTTCTGTAATGTAAACTGGGTTTTATCACAATTTAAAATCTTGCTTTAGGATGGTGAAGACCAGAGCAACACAGGACCTCAAAATGATATGGTTATAAACCTTCTCAGTCTCTCCAAGAATATGCTGCATTGGCATCTTGATGCCCCTAACTGAACTCGCCTCTGACTCTCGTCTCTCAGTTCTCAGTGCCTGTATTCATATATCTGGGAAGTCATCCCAGTTTTAGGGTTTTCAGATAAAACACAGGATGCATTTGAGTTTTCAAATCAATAACGAATACTTTTAAATATACATACAATGATTCATGCAATTCCATAAGTTCATACAATATTTCAAAATGTTGATAATTGAAAATTCAATTTTAGCTGGGCATCCTACAACTTTTTAAAATTAAGCATGTATCTCTGCCTGTATCATCACTGATGAGAAGCCATCACTGTCAGCAAGTTAGAGATCCATCTTCAGTACTCCAGCCTTTTTCAGCATGTCTCATTCTGGCCTTCCTCCTTCATCAGTCAGCTGTCTTCAGGGGAGGAATTGTGCCTTGGATTTCCAAGTTTACACCTTCCAGAGGCTGACACACAGCGGAAGTGTAGTATTCCATTCCTTTGGCTTATTTTTTAAATTTTATTGTATTTTAGAGAGAATAAAACAAAATAAAGCAAAACAAAACAGAACAAAGAGCAGAGGAAGACAATGCAAATAACTCAGTATTTCAGAAAAAGACAGCAGGAAATCAACAATGGCTACCACAGTGTCTCTTGTTTTCTTCAGAATAGTTGTCCATATTTTCACACGCTATAAGTTAATACACATCAAAATAGTATAAAAGCAATCAAAACACAAGAATGAGAGCCTTAAGGGCTTTCAAGACCAGACACTAGGAAATCAATAATGGCTACCATAATGTTTCTTGTTTTCTTCAAACATATTCATATATATTGGAATCAAATAATTGAAAGCAGACTAAAACCAATCAGCACCAAGAATAAAAGCATTATTGGCTCTTAAATCAAAATGATAGGAAATCATCAATGACTACCATGGTGTCTCATTTTCCTGAATGTAGTTGTTCAATACTATCAACACATACTAAAATCAGTTCTTGTAAACACTTTTGGTAAAGTTCTAGGCATATATAAGCATATACATGTACATTTTTCTTTTCTGTATTACAGGAAAAAACAAAACAAATAACTATACCTAAAAGTTCAAAACTATAACAACATAGGCTTTCAAAACAAGGTATTAGGAACATAAACATTTTTGTTGTTTTGCATAGTTATCTTCATCAGTCTTTTTTGAATTAAGAGATATAGTTATGCAAAATTGATCTAATCCTAAGGACCTTATCTGTTTTATTCCAGGGACTAATAGAATTAGTAGTACAGTCATCTTAGTAATCTTAAGTGTATATATACAAATTTATATCTTATTTCATTTCTCTTTCTTTTTTTTTCTTTTTCCCTGTCTGAGTTATTTTTTTCCTTTTTGGGCAGTTTCTTACCCTTTCAAAATATTTATTGAAGATTTTGTACCTTATTTATTCTTTCAGTTTCTTACTCTAGGGAGGCAATACAGTATTTACACATCTAAGTTTGATTTATTTCACTTACAAGTACGGTCTTAAGTCACATCCATTTACTTATAAAAGCCTCAATGTGGTCTTGCTTTATAGCTGAGTAGTACTCCATTGTATAAAAATACCACATCTCTTTTATCCATTCCTCAATTGATGGGAATTTGTGTTGTTTCCAAGATTTAGCTATTACAAATTGTGCTGCTATAAACATGGGTGCACATATATCACTGTGGCATGATGTTTTCAGTTCTTCTGGAAATATGTCCAGAAGATGAATAGTTGGGTCAAATGGGACCTCCAATCCCAGACTTTTGAGGAATGTCCGCAATGATTACCACAGTGGCTGCAACAGTCTATACTCTCACCAACAGTACAGAAGTGTTTCTTTCTCCCCACAGCCTTTAAAGCATTTGTGTAGGTAGTTTTCTTTATCCTAGCCATTCTTTCTGGAGTGTGGTTTCAATTTGCATTTCTCCAATGACCAGTGATGCTGAACATTAGAAGAACAAGCCTTGCCCTTCATTTAAAAGCATGCTCACATTCACAATAAATAGCAATCCTTGCCTGGCATGTTATTAATTTAACTCAGATTTTTTCTTCTTTCCCTGGAAAGAAATTGTGTAAACTTTCTCAACCTCCTTTTCAGGAATAAAGAACCTTGCATTTAAGGTATACTTTTTGGAATCCTATTTTATCCTATTTTATGTTTAACAAAATTTCAGAGGAAATCAAGAATTTAATGGCTTGCTGTTACCTCAGCATGAAAAAAATGCTAATTTTATTTTTCTTTTTAATAAAACTTCCAAACACTTCTGGAAAGCATCTGCTACAAAAGCATGCAAAAGTTGAGTACGTCCATGCCTTCCAACCCAGGCTGAATACTATATTTGATCAAATTTAGATAAAACAGGCAAAATCATAAAGATTTATGACATTTCACAATAATGAGCAAGCAGGTGTCAGGGGCACATTGATCTTTACAACATATCAAAAGTTCAACAGTTTTAGCTTGGCCAAGAGCAAAAAATGGTTGTCCAATTATATTCAGAAATTAAAATACTGTCTCATGAATCTTGGTATGAATCATCTGCATAGTTCATATTTAGCTTTTCCTCTACTAAGTTAAAAGTACTAAAAGCATAAAAGCAAAACAAAAATGTGCTTTTAATGAATGGAAAACCATAGCTAATTAGTGTAGTTAAAATTTCACAAAGTGATGTCAATATTGAACAATTATTCGCATCTCCCAAATGAGAAAATCATGAAAGTACATCCTGTCATTGATTTTTTCCTGTTCGTACTGATAAACTATACAAGGAATTTTCATTTCACTATATTTCTATTAATTTTTCTCATATTTTAAAAATCACCACCTAACTCCACATCAGTGAATTGCAATGCTGTGTTATTTACAAGTCACCGGGATCCAATCAAGATTTTTCAGCTGTCCTTGTATGTCCAGGACTTCTAGCTGTAGAAAGTAACTTATACTACTTGGTCAAAAAGCCTATATTTATACTTTTATAATTCTAGAAACATTAAATGCTTTTTGATCCTGTAGTCAGGTGTTCTTTTTTCAGCCACTTTCCCATAGCTGGGACGACAAGTCCCACCACATAAGGGAGAAGGGTTTATTTCAGCTCATAGTTTGGTTCTGCGGTGGGCTAGCTTCAAGGCACAAACCACATCGAGGAGAGGAACGTAAAGGGAGTGGTGTTCAGCCCACAGCAGCCAGAAAGCAGCGAGAGAAGAGAGACACTTGGATGAGAATGGTTCATTCCAAATCATGCTTCCAGTGAGCCACTCTTGCCACGGACACTCTTAGTGACACCTCATCGTTGGGACGAAATGTTTGACATGCACAAGATAAAAGACCTGAGGTTTATTTAAGAATTCTTCTTTATTTTAGAGAAACCTCACAGAGTGTAGAAGTTTCAGTCCATAGTCAGCTGGTTTCAAGACAGGGGAGCGCAATGGAGGAGAACAGTCCACAGTGTGACTGGCCTGAGGCAGTGAGTTTTCTTTCTTCCCCTTTTTATTCTATCCCTGTTACAAGCCTATTGGCTGGTGCCACACACACCAGAATGTCTCAGAATGCCTCCTGCAATGTTCACTCAAAATGTCTTAAAGTGAACAAGATTATTTAATTATGAACAGAGAAAATACTTTAAAAAGATGCTGCTGCTTTTCATTAGATACCAAGCTTGTACCACACTCATAAATACTTAGTGGAGAAAATGGTAACTCAAACAAGATGAGCGTTATTATTTTACATTTAATTATTCACTCATCTTTCCAATAATTATTTTACATTCAATTGTTAGCTTATCTGGTGCTATTTACACTGTAATTTAAGATGCATGTTTCAAGTTGAAAGAATATTATTCATCACTGAGTAAGAGATTGAAGAAAATAATATCTTGAATGAAAATTGAGTAGAAGAAGGAACTCAAAGGATAATCAAGAAGATAATATTTGACAGATATCTAAATGCATTTTTATAAAAAATTAATACATACTAATTATCAGAAACATGCAAATTTCCATTCTTTTATTTACTATTATTCATAAATATTATCAACACATACTACTTGCCCTAATATGCATGGTATATTTATATCATTAAAGTTGTGAAGTCATCAGTGTAAAGGTAAATGTATTTCAGGTATAACAACACTAGTGCAATAATGTTGAGTATAACAAAGAAGCAAGATCTTCAGACTTACATTCTTGCCTTAAAATCACCCATACTTGCTGGGATTTAGCTCAGTGGTGTAAGCGCCTGCCTGGCAAGCACAAGTTCATGAGTTTAGTCCCCAGTTAAAAAAAAAAAATTGCCCCTACTTATGTACTTCACTGTTTCGGTTTTGTAGATGAACAAAAATATAAGCTAAAAATGTTGAGGTAAATTGCTGAAGCATATACAGTTAGAAAATTCCAGTGAATATGACTTCAGAATGCACCAATATGTGCTGTGACCTCAGCCCTTCACTTCCACACAGGGCACAGCGGATTTGCCTTGCCAAAGCCGATGGTCTTCACCAATCATTTTATCTGTCATTTATCACAAGATAGCAGAATATTCTAAAATCCTGGGGACTTCAGTTTTTAAAACTCAAAACCTAATCGGATTTCCACTCAACCTGAATGATTTTACCTTGTTTTTAATGCTTGCCTTGCCTTTACATTATTATTATCAGGAAGAGTGTAAGTACACAACATGATGAATAGGAGAAAAATGAGTGCGTAAAATTACTTTTAATTTAATATTTTGGTGAACAAGGTTATAATTTATAAACATTATAAATTTGAAAGTAGGTTAAATGATCCTCTAGCTACAAAGAGACAATTTAATATTAGTAGTGGCAGAGAACATAGTGCCCCTCACATGCTTCATTTTCACATTTGTGTGAAAATCTCTTACTTCTTTGAGCCCTAGCTCACTTGCCTCTAACGCTAAGGACCTTAGTAATACAAAGTTGGGGCCACAGTGGAAATATCCCACCTCTCTATCCTGTCTCTTCAAATATTTGAGATGCAGGTAACTGAAGTGGCTTTGTAAACAATAGAGGAATCCATGCAGCCAAATTGATAAATTTGAAATTTAATTAGCTGAACTCAGTGACCCATTTCAGAGTCTCACTGAGTGGCCCTGAACTGGAAAATTACAAAGCTTTTAAACAGAGAACCACAAAAAGACATCCAGTTGGAAACAATTTAGCTAGAATCTTACATTAATTTTTGGTTGACCCCTGTATCCTGCTTCTTGTTGAGCAGGTTAAGTTTTCTCTTGTGGGTACAGCTCATTCCGCTTTTCTCAGGGATTTGTATCCTGTAATTTTTCATTCTCTTTAGCCAAACACAGGGCACATAAAATGCAGGGCTCAAGGTGGCATCAGTTATGCCGAGCTACAACAGTAACAAGCATGTTACTTCTGTCCTTCATTTTCCATGTAAGATGTACTCAGTTCCTTCATCTATTTCTCAAAAGGGTGATTCAGTTAGTACTTAGTTCTATTAAAATCCAGGAGTTGACCCTGATCATGTTGAACTAACCTAGTGGGACTCTGAATGTATTTTATGTAATAATAATATGGGAATTATTATTGCTTTAAAATTGATTCTCAGATGGGATTCTTTTTATTGGCAGCTAAACTACATTGATATGTAACTAAATATAGTTAACTAGGAATCCTAAGATATTTCCTTCAGAATGGCTATTCCTGTTGTTTTTTCTAACTAGGTGGGACTCCTGTGACTTAAATATTAGTCCTTTCACACTCTTTTATATTCTAAATCAAACTATCCTTGTCCTAAAGAATTGAATATCTAAGTATGAGATTTATACATTTTGTATATGTTTCTCCAAGCACTAATAAAATCAGTAAGTTGTCATTTAGTGAATTAACCATTTCAGGCTAACAGATCAAAGTTTATTTTGGTAGATTAGTAAAAATATTAGGGATCCAATTATATTTTTGAAGCATTTAAGCCAAAGCCAAACTGAAACTGAATAATTACTCTTGAAAATAATTTCTTAATAAAATATTAACTAATGAAAAATTCATATAGAAAGCTATATGCAAAGAAGGAAATATAACATTTTTGCCAAAAACAGTTGCACATTTTATTATTTGCTCTTAGGAGTACACATTATAAAATAAGTTATTTTGCTGCAAAACCTTTCATGTAAGAAAGGAAATATCACAATCCACTGACCAAATGAATCAGATTCTTATTCATGTTCCTGCTTTCTCCTGTCTTCATACAAACACATGAATAATAAAATTGTATTTCTCATTATTTCATTTAATTTGAGGTGTATACATTGCAGAAAACACTGGATTCCATATGATGCTTACATTCTTCAACTGCTAGGGAAGGAAAATAAAGCTTTTCCAGGCAAATGATTACAGTATTCTGCAGTAGCAAATCTCTTTTTATGTTCTCCCCACTGGCAGTTTAGACTAGACTGAGAAGCTAAAGGCTAGCCAACAGTACTTCACTGACATATTTACAAAGAAAAGCAAACATCAAACTTCTGTGCACTAAAAAGGCAGTGCCCCTGGAGGGAAATCAGCTCCCTCATGTAACCTGCATGGACGCTTTCTCCCTCACCTTGGAGAAGCACACATTAGTCCCGAGAGAGGTAGAGGACATGTGTAACTGTGGCCGTTTTACTCATTTTCTCTCAGACAGAATCAAGCTTCCCATAGGACACACCTACTTAAATAACCCAAAAGGGAAAGTGGATTTTTTTCTACACTCAACGGGTAAAGATAAGGAGTACACAGAAAATAATATGTGAACCATAGTGTTCACCCCAGTGGAGACCTGACATTGTCATTTCCTGTGTCCCTGGAATTCCAAAACATTGTTCACTGGGTGATCAATAGACCTCCTAAATTAGAGCAAAAAAGAGTAAAGAAGACAGCTTTTGCACAAGAACACTTTCGAAGAATGATTCTTGTTATAAAATATTTCTGTACTTTACAGGGCTTAGTCTTGCTCTTAATTTTCTATGACACTCACCAAAAACCCTCAGCCTAAAAAAACAGACCTATTTGAAGATTTTTATATCTGTGTATTTTTTTAAATAAAAACTTAGGATTTAGAAATTAAATTCAAAAACTCAAGCATAAGTAAAAGAAAACAAACTTTCAAATTTTCTTATCAAAAAATGTATGTGCTTTCTGTTTTATTTTTCACAAGGCTTATTGTGGTAATAAAGATCATAAAGGCATTTATTGAATTTATACAATGAATGAAACCTTTTTTCCATATTTTATCATTTATTCCTAATTATAAGTTGTAGATATCTAAACATTCCCATTTCAAAATTAAACTATTCAAAACACATCAAGTAACTTGGCCTAAATAAAGTCAATGACAGGATTTTGTTTGTTTGTTCATTTTTCTTTGTTTTTTTGCCACAGGCTCTCACTATGTAGCCCAAGCTGGTTTCAAACTCATAATGACCCTTCTGCTTCAGCCTCCAAGTCCTGGGAGAATGGACACCATACACCTTGGAAGCAAATAATGGATTCTGCAGCTGAAATTTTACTCTCAAAACAATTCTGTTTTTGACATTTAAAATCTGAGCACAGCCACATACATGCAAATTCACACATTTACACACCCACATGCATGCTTATGTAGGTACACTATTTAATGATTGAATCAGGCTGGGCCAACATTTCAGGAGCCAAAGAGGAAGTACTTTATGCTTTGTGAGATGTGTTGACACCATCATAACTTTCAATGTTGTTGCTGCCCTTCAAAACCAGCCACGAAAAAACAGTTAAATAAGGGGCCAGGGATTTAGCTCCGCGGTATAAGCGCCTGCCTTGAAAGCATGTGGTCGTGAGTTCGATCCCTGGTACCAAAGAACAAACAAACAAGCAAATAAAAAATAGTTAAATAAATGAGCATGGGTAAATTACAATAGAAACTTATTTACAAAAATATGAAATAGCTCAGATTTATCCCCCTGTGACGGTTCAGATCCAAAACGGCCCCCAAATTATCATGATTGTCAAAAGTGATGGGATTATGTGAGTTTAGAGATGACTTCCTGTTAGAAGTGGGGTTTGCGCCAATGAGTCAGGTCAGCATAGGCCTGACCCGGAAGAATATGTCTCCTTCCTGGCTCCTCCAGGCACTCCACTTTCTGAACTCTGCTCTGTAAGCAGCTGTCCTCCATGCCCCTGTACCATGCCCTCCAGCCTCGGACCCAGCCAACTTTGCCTTGAACGATTTCTATGCCTTGTGATTTTCTCCAGCCTGTTTCATAGACAAAGCATTTCTTCATCAAAAAGGGAAATAAAGTGAAAATAAGTTAGAAAAAACCAGTTTAGACAGAGTCTCCAGTTATGTAAATTCTTTGTATCATTTTTGTCAAGGATTATGCAGGTGTCCAGACAGCTTTTGGGGAACTTAATTAGAAAGTAGCAGAAGCCAAAAGTGACTTGTATGTGGTGAATTTCACACAGAGACAGTCAGAGCAAGTGACCAACATGGAAAAAGCAAAGCTTGGAAGTTTATGTAACAAAAACACAGTTATCTGGCCTCTAAAGAACAAATCAATTTTAACAATTGTTTATTTAACAACAAGACTAACTTTTAATCACTAATATCCCTTCTTTCTAAGCTAAGAGGTGAAGCGATTGCACTTATACTCACACCTCAAGCAATTTGAAGCAATCAAAAGAATTATATATATAATGAAACTGTAGATCTACAACACTGAGCATCACATAAAACAAAGAGTGAGCCCTGAGCAGAAACAAACAAGACATGCCTTCTAATTTAGAGCTGAATAAATTTCCATGCTGAAACAGAGATTGAGAAAGCCAGAGAGATGATAGTAGACTTTCAGAGTCGAGAAAGGATAGTGGGTTTTCATGCAAGTCAAAGTGGCTACAGCTCACAGTTGAGAAAGTCACAGAAGAGAGCTACAGGGGGACAGAGAATTTCAGAAATTTGAAAATGTCACCCTGCAGCTCTTAGCCAGAGGATCAGCCTGTTAGGATGAGGGAACCGTACTAAGCTAGGGAAGGAGCCACCTGTTAAGGTTACATAGTCACTTAGCTGAAACATAGCAAAGCCAGAAATAACTTTTGATACTAGCCAGGAAAAAAACAACTCTGTCACAAAAGATCAGCAAATTATTAGAGGCCTTTTGTAACAGTAGTAGAAGACAATATTAAACATATGGTCAGTTTGCTTAAATTTTAAAAGGAAGACTCTAAATGATGAAATTATGACAGAAGAATTTAACTGTTGCCTGAAAACAAGCTCAAGAAAAGAACTATTTGTAGGATATAAGAATATCCATCACAGAAGAGAATAAAATCTACAGTGGCTGGCATCTGATACAATACTACCTGGAGACAGAAAGGGAAGAGGGGAGAATGCAATAAAAAGGAACAGCTGCAGAAGTGCCCAGTGACAGATTTAATCAGATTTGTGTGCAGTTCTTATTAATTATGTGTCTATAATTAGAATTATAGAGTGGTGCCTCAGTTTGTGAACATAGTTTGTTTTACAACTTAGGGAAAGAGGACTACATTTAGGTTGTTGGGGAAGATGTAAGAAAGAATTTTGAAGAAACAAAAGAGAAATCTCTTCAAATTTGAGAAAAAAAACTACTAAATATCTGAGGTCAGTAAGTCCCAAACACAACGTAAATTTTCACATTTTTGCTTTTAGTAATTTCTTTAAAAGATAAATAAACATCATTAAATATCTATTTGAGTTTTTCATCACTTTAAAATATTTATTATTTTCAATTTTAATTTATTGCATATTCAAATGATTTTTTTCCATATTTCTCATGTATCTACCTATGTGTCTATTTAGGTATGTTGTGTATTTTACAATAAATGATAGTTGTGATTCTTTTAGGGGATTGGTGCACATAGATAGCATTTACTTTGTTCATTATAAATGAAAAAGAATTTGTAAGAATATTAATTTGGTTGATACAACTAACTTTTCAAAGACCCATATCAGCTTTTACTCTTAAAATTAATCCTTTCATTAAATAAAATTTCATTGCAATTAAAGATTAAACATATTGAGATAATACACATCTGCTAAAAAATAGGCCACATTTTCCTTAAAGGAGGACTTGTGCAATGAAAATTATTTCTTAATCATATCAATACAGTATTGACATAGTATTTCTTCATGTTATCAACATAATAATGTGTTATACAAGACTGTTAATTTAACCTGTCTTCTAAATGAAAAATATTAAAAATACACATGCTAGAATATTTGATTCCAAATATAAGTTTTTTTGGATTAGTTCTCTAGCAAAACAAAAAAACACTAAATTCAAGATGAGTAGATGCCACAATTTTTGTTTGATCAATTTAATTAATTCTCTTTTTCATTCATAAGGGTTTGAATAGAAGCATATTTAGCATGAACCTCACTATTTTAAAAATGATTTTTATTCACAATACTATAAGGACATAAAATTTATCATTTTAAAATGT
Source organism: Hydrochoerus hydrochaeris (assembly GCA_004027455.1). Lineage (NCBI taxonomy): Eukaryota > Metazoa > Chordata > Mammalia > Rodentia > Hydrochaeridae > Hydrochoerus > Hydrochoerus hydrochaeris. The sequence continues at coordinate 81,898 of PVLA01005635.1, forward strand.
TTTATGTTGTCTTAGGCCTACAAATTCTAATTTTTAACTTAGTGTACCGGGAACCAAGCAACCAGCTCGCCTCCCTGTTAAGTGACTGTGAGCCTACCGGCCGATTCAACCATCACCCCCAACACACACCATTAGCAAATGGGATCCAGACGCCTGAGCAGCTCTTGGGACTTTGACTATATGCAATATAGCAAATAGAGGGATTTCCTTCTAACATCTCTTTGAAAGCAAATATTTTTATCATTGTTTTGCTTTGTTCCAATTAATTGTACTACTATATTCAGTATTCTGTTTTGATAAGTTCTATAATGTTCTGTATTTCCTTTGATTTTGCTATACCTGACTGAAAGAAGAACTATTGTGAAGATAACGAAATATACTATGGCACCTATTACTGTTATCCTGGTAACCTGCTATGAAGTCCTGTAACAATTTCACCGCACTGTCTCAATTGGTTTTGTTCTATCTTGTTCTGCTGTATTTTACTACCTTCAAAATAATTTTAAAACTTTTTAAAAAAGACAACAAAGTAAAAAAATACTTCCAAAATCTCCCAACTCCACCAAAGCTGATCCATGGCAAATGGATGAGGAGAAACTCAAAAACAAAGAAACAGAATTATATAAGGTGATTAAAAAGGAAATAACACCAAAACAGATCAGTAATGTTCTGAGCAAGCTGAAGCATGATATAACTAAATAGGTAATGGACTTAAAAATCAAAAGGAGGAAAAGAAAGTCCTCTGAAGAACATAACCGCATGTATAAGTGTGTAGGATTGATAACCATGTTGCTAAGTTTTTGTTGGATCATTGAACAGAACTGTTTGCAGCCTCATTGTTTGAATGTCTGCTTTGTATGCTTTAATTTTGTGACTTGAACAACTATATCTAAGAAGATAATACATAATTTATCAACTAGTGATTTCTTACTGTTTATTTTTTTGAAATTCTGTAGTGTTTCTACCCTTTTTTCTGTTTTGCTTTTTTTTCTCTTTAAATAAAATTTTAAAAATTTCTAATTTTTCTTCTAAAAATGTGACAGTTGGATGGCCATTTAAGTTATATTGTCTTTGTAACTCATGAAGGCTCATTGCTTGCATGGCATTAGCTGTCATATGCACCACTCTAAACACAACTGTCAAAATATTCTAAATTTTACTGTAGTAGTAGCAATAGGTATTCACATGTTGATAATAACATTTAGGAGATGGTTTTAAAACTATATATAAAATAAGAAATTTGCATTTGAGACATTGGAGCTCACATCTTTTTAAAAATTGTTTTGAATATGACTCATTGGCATCAATTAAAATATCAAGTCTTAATGAAACTGATCTTTAAAGCCTGGCATAGTTCCACAGACAGTTCTATCAGTGAAGTGATACATAGTTTTCATCTATTGTTCAATATTACCACTAGATTAAAAAAAATCCCTGATTTTTAAATATCATTGGCTCCTGAGGTTTGTTTTGAGTCTCTTTATAAAACAAAACAGTGCTCCAGTTAGGATGCATGTTTGAAAATTTTCACTAGAGAGAGTAGCAGAGCTTGCATTGCTGCAGAAGATCAAAGAAATTAGTGACAATCATGGAAGAATTAGCTTAGCTGAAGAAAAACTCAGATTGCTGTTTTGTAAGTCTCAGAAAGTGATTTAAAACCAGAAGGATCTCAGCAACAGGAAGGGTATTTGGTGAATGGTCTCATTGTATCCACTCTGAAATGCTCAGGCTTAACCAGTAGTTTCCAGGACTTAACTTGGTTTATCTAGTGTAGTCATTTTTCTCTGGAAAGGCTGTTAATGTTCCTCTGAAAATATGCAGAATTGATTGACATGTTTTAAAATGTAAAATGAAGCCACAGAAGTACTCTTCAATGACACTTCCTGAACTGAATTTGATTTACATTTTGAAATCACAAATGTATGCAGCCCATAGTTTTAATAATTTCTTCAAGAATTATTTTTATCAGAATCATTAACAGAAGATGCTTATGTGTCTGTGCAATGAGACTGAGGTGTGATATTACAAAGCAATAAAGTCAACTCACGTGTATTCCTGAACCCTAAATCACTGATATTCCATACAGTAGTTAGAATATTAAAAAGAAATGTCACATAGAAACATTTTTGAAAGCTGAACATTTTATGATCATGGTCATAGGATTTTGTGACCCATTGATTGATGTCTTCTCCTAACTCTTTTACGACCAGAAGAAATTTTGATTCTTTTCATTATTCTGTATTTTCCTCCTGTTACACAAAAATCTAGTAGTAGAGGAAGCATGAGTATCTAATTATCTTTATTAATAATTTAGGGAAATCTTATAAATCTTACATCAAAAACATATCCATTAATATAAGATGGAAAGTCTTGCAGAAATCCGGGTATTTCTACCTTGTTCATGGTTGAGTCCACTTTGCAAATGATTGACAGGAAACCTATGTGTAACTCACCTTGATTTGCGATGCAGTCAAAAGACATTCTCATGAGACAAAGTCATTCCCGTTGAGATAAAGGTGCATTCAATCCTTAGCGAAGAGTGTAATGCTTTAGAGTGGTTTCTACTAAGAGTTTTATGTAATTATTGCAATTCATGATCTCTTTTTCAGCACTTTGTCATTTAAAATAAGCCAAGCAAAGTTACTATTTATAGTTTTTTCTTAAATATGTTACATTTTTGGTTAATTATTTTCTATCCATCTAATGTCCTTTCTCTTGTAAATGAAGATATAGCAGAGAACAAATAGGTATTTAAAAACACTGTTTTTGATAAGATACAAGACTTTGGTAAATGCTATCACTTAGCTTTTTAGTGTTTGTGTACCTAAAAGAAATATATTTCTTTTTATTTTAATTTTATAGGAGCAGTAACAGCATTTCTGTTTTCTTTATGTTTTTTCTTGAAGCCAAATCTTTCTTTCTCAGAAAAATTCTGTTGCTATCTAACCTCTTTAATAACAGATACAAATAAATGTGGTCTTCTGCATTAATCTTTACCACAGATCTATAAATAAATGCTAAACTTCAAAACATGGTACAGCTATTCATCAGCTCACAGGATAATCACATTTTGTGAGAGAGAGAACAATTACCTGATTAATCATTACACCAATTAGTTAGAATGCTGTATAAAAAGTTTTTCACAATCACCTGTAATGCTCCATGAAAGACTTCCACATTGTCCCTATAGAAACCTTATTGGGACTCTGGTAATGTGTTAGGTAACTCCGTTTTCTTCCTGCTAACTCTTTTTGTCCATTCATCATTCTGTGTTTTGCAATATGATCAATTGTCCTATACTATTTATGACATGGGATTAGTGAATGATGAGAAGGATGAAAACTTTGGAATCTTTTTCTAGTTAGTCCTTTAACATGTACTAACATGTTCTGGAAAGCCAGGTATACTCATGAACCCCATTAACACTCATACAAACACACACAAATACACATACACACACACACACACTATTGTATTAGTGCATTGTTCTTTTGCTTGTAATACGAAACATTCAGTTCAAATGAGTATGTATTTTATAATATTTAATGAGGCATACATGACAAGTTACTATTTTTGATGTATACCAATGATGTTCTATAATAAATACATTCCCTTTGTGGACCACATCAGATGTAACCTAACCCAATAAGGTAGTGCTTTCTTATCTGTGAAGTGCAAAACTAGGGAACACATCAACAGTGAACCTACTCAACTGTAAATGTCTATATTTCTAATTTACTACTTTTAATGTTTTGATCATTGTACTTAGCTTTGTCACTTGATTTTGAGGTGAAATAAATTAAAGTGAATGAGTGGCATTTGAACACAGCTCTGCTTGGTTACAAATTGAGGAGCCACCCAGCCGCTCCATTCATCCTCAACACAGCACACAGATGCCTAAGCCCTGAAAACCTCAGCTCGTTCTCTCACTGCTGACCAGAGCTGGTAGTGACACTGATTTTTCAGGCTCAAGTGTGAGAGAGTGTATGTGCCCACAGTGCTTTGTAGATCAAGAGTAGCACAAGATTAGATCATTAAAAGTGGTAAGAATTGAGTTAACTTTCAAATCTTCACCTCAGACAAAGTGTGCACTGCAGCCACAATTTTCCTTAATATCAACTCTTTTGGAAAAACTCCCAATTCTGAATTATGAGAAGTAAGGAAAATGAATAGGTGGTCAGATAGCTTAGTTACATTGTGAAATAAGAACTAAGACATTCCATGTGAAATGTTCTTACAACATACAGTCATGAGAAATTTTATATTTGAAAAAATAGTCTGAGGACATTGTAAAGAGTAGCTGAAACTTAATGCTAATGTTACTGTTTTATTTTAATGTCTCTGGGATTGCTGCAAATCTTTTATTTTTCTTTTTTAATTTACTTTTAATTTTTATCACAATTATACCAATTTTAGATTTCTGAATGGAATAACAGTCATAAGCATCCTGAAAAATATCTATTCTTCAGCTTTTTTCCCAGCTTCATTCCTCCAATTTTCAGTGTAAGACTTCATGGAGAACAAGCAGAGGAAACACCCTCAGTTTACACATTCCTGAAAAGAAATAACTGACATGGTTCATGTTTATGACATTATCTTTATTTTTTTAATATAGATACCAAATGTTGTGTCTACTTCAATAATGGAAAGTTCATATGGTGGGAGTACTTAATATTGATTTTACATGCCTATTAAATTATCTGTCTCCTGCATGCATTGTTTTCATCCTACTGTTGAAAATATCAAACATCTCATTAATCTTAAGTATGTATGTGCTAAAAACTCGATGACCAAGGAAATGATATTGGCGATGACAATAATGATTATGTTGGAGGATGAGAGGAAGAATGATGATCATAAGTCTACGACATAGAACATGTGTGTAAGTGCTAAGGATCAACTATAGGTAAGAGTGACAGGCACTTCGCAAAAGCCAGGCAGAAACTAAACACTACACCAGCAACTGTCTCACTAACCCCTTTGGAAACTGGTTTTATTTGCATGTTCATCTTTTGTCTTTAAAATTAAAATAAATAAATAAACACTACATCATTTTGGAATAAATTATAAAAAAGTAGAACTGTTACAGTATTCTCACATTACTCTTGGTAACACATTAAAAGTTGCACGCCAAAAGTTGAATCATTTTGCATTCCATTTTGGCTACATAAAGGAATTCTTTTTGGATTTGCTGGTCATTCATGAGTTTTAAAATTTTTAAATTTAGAATATAAAAATGGCACTGCTCTTTTTTATGGGTCCACTATTCAGAAATTAAGAATATATCATATACATATTTATCTAAAAACTATCTTCATTAATTTTTTCATGTTCTTGATCCATTCATCAATAAATGATTTTCTACAATAAGAAGAATTTAAGCCATGACAGGATTGTGCAAATCTGTTTTTTAAAATTTTATTTTACAGAGAATAAAACAAAAGACAGAATAACACAGATCAGAACAGAACAATACAAGCAACACAGCACTTCACAACAAGACAATTGGATATCAACAGTAGCTACCATAATATCTCTTTCTTTCAGATATTTCTTTGTAGCTTCACAAACAATATCACACATAACAAAATTGAATAAAAGTATTCAAGAGAATGAAACTATTACAAGGCATTCTGAACCAAATAATAGAAAATGAACAATGGCTACTATAATATCTCATTTTCCATAAAAATTTGTTTATATTATTATCCATATTAAAATCCAGTAGTACACAACATGATAGAATCAATGGTAATAGAAGAACAAAAGCATGGTAGGACTTCAGAGCAAGATGATATTAAATCAGCAATGGTTGACATAGTGTCTTGTTTTCTTCAAAGTAGCTGTTCATACCATCACACAATAAGGTCAAATAAAACAGAATAAAACCATTCCAACCAATGAATGAAAACATTACAAGACTTCAAAGCAATATAATAGGGATCCATTATTACCATTGAATCTTATGTACTCTTACCTTTTCTTACACTAGGGAGACTATGTGGTATTTATACATGTGAGTTTGATTTATTTCACTAATGACAATGGTCTTAAGTTGCATACATTTATTTATAAATATCTCAGTGTGATCATTCTTTATAACTGAGTAGTACTCCATTGTATAAAAGTACCACAATTTGTTTTATCCATTCCTCGGTTGATGGGCACTTAGGTTGCTTACAAGATCCAGCTATTACAAATTGTGCCGCTATAAACATGGGTGCATAAACATCACTGCAGTATGATGTTTTCAGTTCTTGGGAATATGCCTAGGAGTGGAATAGCTGGGCCAAATGGACTTCCAATCCCAGCTTTTTGAGGAATCTCTGGACTGATCTCCACAGTGGTTGCACCAGTCTACACTCCCACCAAGAGTGCAGAATAGTTCCTTTTCCCCCACAGCCTCTCCAGCATTTGTTATTGATAGTTTTGTTGATACTGGCCATTGTTTCTGGAGTGAGATGGAATCTCAGTGTGGTTTTAATTTGCATTTCTCTAAGGACCAATGATGATGAACATTTTTTCATGTATTTATTTGCCATTTGTATTTCTTCATCTGAGAACTGTGTGTTCATCTTGGATGTCCACTTTTGGATTGGGTCTTTGAATTTTGGGGGTCTGATTTTTTAAAATTCTTTATAAGTTCTAGACAGAAGTCCTTTGTCTGAGGGACAGTTCACTAAGATTTTTTCTCAGTTTGTGGCTTTTATTTTCCCTCTGCTGGAGATTTCTTTCAACATGTAGAAACTCTTTAATAAGATGTGATCCCAATTATTGAAGTATTTTCCATGCAGTTTGGTTCTTGTCCATGAATTCTTTACCTACCCCTATGTCTTCAAGTTTTTTACCTTCCAAGGTAGAAAGTTTTTGTCTTCCAACAGATTTAGTGTTTCTGTTTTAATATTTAGATCTTTGATCCACTTAGATTTCAGTTTAGTACATGGTAACAGGCATGGGTCTAGTTTTAGTTTTAGTTTTCAGCATATAGATAGCCAGTTTTTCCAGTACCATTTATTAAAGAGACTATCATTCTTCCAGTGAACATGTTTGGCCCCTTTATCAAAGATAAGGTATTTGAGTGTGTTCATAGTTGTATCTTCTAGTCTATTCCATTGATCTTCATGTCTGTTTTCATTCCAGTACCATGTTGATTTTATTACAGTAGCTTTGTAGTGTAACTTCAAGTCAGAGATTGTGATGCCTCCTGCCTTGGCTTTGCTGCTTAGCATTGCCTTTGCTATTCTAGGTCTCTTCTAGTTCCAGATGAATTTTAGGAGTGATTTCTCTAGATCTATGAGGTTTGTTAGTGGTATTTTCATTGGGATTGCATTGAATGTGTGTAACAATTTTGGGAGAATGGCCATTTTCACATTATTTATTCTTCTTATCCATGAACAAAGGATGTCTTTCCATTTTCTGAGGTCCTCTTTGATTTCTTTTTCAGGGCATTATAATTTTCCCTATATAGGTCTTTTACTTCTTTTGTTAGATTAATTCCTAAGTATTTCATTTGTTTGGATGCTAGTGTGAAGGGTGTGGCTTCTCTTATTTCTCTCTCAGTGATTTTGTTGTTAGTATCATAGTATCAGTATCATAGGAATGATACTGATTTTTGAGTGTTGATTTTGTATCTAGCTATATTGCTGAATTTATTTATTATATCTAGAAGTCTTTCAGTGGAGTTTTGGGGGTCTTCTATGTAGAGTATCATGTCGTCTACAAATAATGATAGTTTAACTCCCTCTTTTCCTATCTTTACTCCTTTTTGTTTCTCTCTTGTCTAATTGCTCTGGCTAGTATTTCCAGTACTATCTTGAATAGGAGTGGTAATAAGGGACATCCTTATACTGTGCCTGATTTTAAGGTAAAGGCTTTCAGTTTTGGCCATTTAATATGATGCTAGCTGTTAGTTTGTCATAGATGAACTTTATCATATTGAGGTAAAGACTATCTATTCCAATTCTCTGTAAGGTTCTTATCATGAATGGGTGTTGGATCTTATCAAAAGCTTTTTCTGCATCGATAGAAATGATTGTGTGATTCTTGCTTTTGGCTCTATTGATATGGTGGATTACATTTATTGATTTACGTATGTTGCACCATCCCTGCATGCCTGGGATGAATCCCACTTGGTCATGGTGTATAATCTGCTTGATGATTTGCTGCACCCTGTTTACCAGTATTTTATTGAGAATTTTTGCATCTATGTTCATTAGGGAGATTGGCCTATAGTTTCCTTTTTTAGTTGAGTCTTTCTCAGGTTTTGGTACTAGACTGATAGTTGCTTCCAGGAATGACTTAGGCAGAATTGCTTCCCTTTCTATTTCATTAAACAGTTTGAGGAGTGTTGGCATTAAGTCTTCTTTGTATTTCTTGTAGAATTCCACATTGAATCTGTCTGGGCCCAGGCTCTTCTTTGTTGGTAAGAACTTTATTACATTTGCAATTTCATTAATAGAAATTGTGTTATTCAACAGTTTTACATCTTCTTGATCCAGCTTTGGTGGTTCATATGTTTCTATGAATCTGTCCATTTCTTCTGTGTTATCAAACCTATGAGAGTAAAGGTTTTGAAAATAGGTATTGATTATCTTCTGTATTTCCACAGAGTCAGAAGTTATTTCAACTTTTTCATGCTGTGTTGCATGAATTTGAGTCTTTTTTTTCCTTTTTTTAATTAGATTGCCTAGGGGTTTATAAATTTTATTTATTCTTTCAAAGAACCAACTCTTTGATTCATTGATTCTTTGTATTGTTTTCTTAAGTCTCTATTGTATTAATTTCTGCTCTGATTTTTATGCTTTCTTCCCTTCTTTTGGCTTTGGGCTTGTCTTGCTCTTCTTTTTCTAGATGTTTGAGGTGTAGTATCAGGTTGTTATTTGTGTTTTCTCTGTTTTCCTAATGTGGGGACTCAGTGCAATCAATTTTCCTCTAAGGACTGCTTTCATTGTATCCCACGGGTTCCAGTAAGTTGTATTTGTATTTTTGTTTGCTTGTAGATATTGTTTAATTTCTTCTTCAATTTCCTCTGTGACCTGTTGATTGCTCAAGAGTGTATTATTCAATTTCCATGTGTTTTTGGAGTTTTTGCAATTTCTTTTATCATTAATTTCTGGTTGCATGGCGCTATGATCCAATATCATGCATGGGATAATTTCAATTCTTTTGCGTTTACTTAAATATGTTCTGTGGCCTAGTATATGGTCTATTTTAGAGAATGTCCCATGTAATGCTGAGGAGAATGAATATTCTGATGTTGTTGGATGGAACACTCTGTATATGTCTATCAAGTCGACTTGTTCACAGGTGTGATTCAGTTCTGTTATTTCTTTGCTGATTTTCTGTTGATCTGTCCCTTTTGTCAATGGTGTGTTAATGTCTCCTGTTATAATTGTGTTATTGCTTATTTGATTTTTCATTTCTGTTAATACTTGCTTTGTATAGTTGGGTGCTCTGGGATTTGCTGCATATAAAAGATTGTTATTTCTTCCTCTTGAAGTTTTCCCCTAACTAATATGTAGTGGCCTTGTTTATCTCTTCAGACCTTTCTTGATTTGAAGTTCACATTGTCTGCAAACAGAATAGCTACCCCTGCTTTTTTTTTTTTTTTTTTTTGAGTTCCTATTGCATGAAGTATTGTTTTCCATCCTTGGACTTTCAGTCTGAATTTCCTTTTGGGTTAGATGGGTTTCTTGTAGACAGCATTCGACTGGACGCTGTTTCTTGATCCATTCTGCCCATCTGTTTCTTTCAATTGGTGAATTGAGGACATTTACATTAATGGTTATAACTGTCATGTATTGGTTTATTGTTGACATGTTATCTTTCTGCTGTTGTATCTTTATCTTTCCCTTCTGTTTAATTGTCTGTCTTGCTTAGTGGTTTTTTCCTATGTGTATCTAGAATGTCTTTGAGTATTCTTTGCAGGGTTGGTTTGGTGATCATGAAGTTCTTCAGCTGTTCTTTATCATGGAAGTATCTTATTTCTCCATCCATTTTGAAGGACAGCTTTCAGGGTACAGCAATCTGGGCTGGAAGTCATTTTCCTTTAGGATTGAAATATTTCACTCTATGCTCTTTGTGACTTCATTGTTTGTGCTGAGAAGTCTGCTGTGATTCTGATAGGTTTTCCTTTATAGGTGATCTGTCTTTTCCCTCTAACAGCTTTTAATATTCTGTTTTTGTGTTGGATTTCTGGGATGGTGATTATTATATATCTGGGTATAGTTTTATTTTGGTTATGGCTGTTTGGAGTTCTATATGCTTCACTAATCTGTATGTCAGTTTCCATTCTTGTGTTTGGGAAATTTTCAGCTATTAATTCTTTAAATAGCCTCTTAATATCATTTGTGTTGTCCCCTTCTTTTTCATTTATCCCTATTAATCTTATGTTGTTTTTCTTTGCATCATCTTACAACTGTTGAATTGTTATTTCCTGATTCCTTGTTGTTTTTAAAATATCTTTCCTTTCCTGTTCACTAGCTGCAATCTTATCTTCAAGGTCTGAAATTCTATCTTCACTTTCTTTGAGGCAGTTTTGGCAGCTTACAATAGAATTTTTGATTTCTTGTATGTCTCTTTGAATCTGCTCTAAGTATTCTGTTTGTTTCTTATACTGTTCATTCAGGGATTCTACCTGTTTGCTTTGTTCCTCTAATATTTTAGCTGTGGCTTCTTTAGATGCATTCACTATTTCTTTCACTACTTTTATCATTTCTTCTTTTACCTGGGAGATTATTTCTAATTTGAGTTCCTCTATAACGTCACATACTTGCTTCTTTATTTCAGTTGATATCATTTCAGGTACTTCTGGTGTATGACTAATATTTTCTTCTATGTACATGGCTCCCAGGCTTTCTTGGGATGGGCTGGAGGGTTAAGATTGCATTTTGGTCTTTTGTTTTGTCATTTTCCTGTATTTCTGTGTTTCAAGTGATGTTCCAAAACTTTCCCTGAGCTTGTTGAGAATCACCTCCTGCAAATTCAGCTCCTGGAACTCAAAGGTTTTGGCTCCCCTGACTGAATGCAGGTCACTGGGCGTGGTCCACTCAAGCCCATGAAGCTTTTCAAGGCCAGTCCAGTGTCCTAGGATGCTGGGTGGACACCCAAGCACCAGGGGCAATGTCCCAAACTCTCCTGGGCCAGATCCAGGGAGCTGGAACTCCGCTCACCGCCACGAAGGCTTACCTCCCCTCTCAGAGCCTCCTTGTTCCCTTGTTTGAATAAAGGTAGCTGGGCATGGTCCACTCAAGCCCTTGATACCTCTGCAGGCTAGTCCAGTGTCCTAATGGGCTGGTGGGCACCCCAGCATCAGGAGTGATGTCCCAAACTCCCCGGATTCAAGACCAGGGACTTGGAACTCCCTCACAGCCATGCAGACCTAATTCCCCTCTCATAGCTGGCTTGTTCCCCTGGTTCAGGATTGTGCATATCTTTTGTGTTCCACTGTAGAACTAGGAAGGGAGGAAGCATAACAAAAACTGTACTACTTTTGTCATGTCAGGCATAATTACGAACTTGCTGTCTTGTTTGAAGACTAGGTATGGTTTAAAGAAAAGTGTCTAGTTATCAGGTTGGATGGGGGTTTATTGTGGTATTGAATTGAGGTGTCATCTTGAATTGAAACCCCACAGCTGATTGGTTCAGCACAGTTCCTGTTGGCGGTGATAGACATACTGGAGAAGGAAGCCCCGTCAATCCCCAGGGTATGCACATATGTATTTTCTAAAAAAAAATTATTGATATAAAATGGATTTATACCTTCAAACCTAGCCTATCAATAAGAGAAAAGAGATCAGAGTAAACAAATATGAGTTATTGGATAGGACATTTTTCTTTCCCATTGTATTAGTTTTATATTGAATAGATTTGTATAAAAAACTGAGCAAATGCATAGTATTTTAATTTGTATTATTTCCATATAGGTACCTAGCACTGGAGAGGTAAAGAAATCTAAAAAAAATTAAAAGAGAACAGGAAATATTTACAATACATAATGTGACAAAATAAATTGAAGAGAATAGAAAGTATAACAAAAATAAAGTATGTAAACATGTTCACTTCCTCTGTGTACAGATTCTATGCTATCAATATATTAACTCATATTACCCTAAATCCAGCAATATCATATTAAATCAACTCTTGTGCATGCGCACACCAGGGGTAAAACAAGACAATTGAAAAAATTATCATAAGCATCAGTATTCTTCAACCTTCTAAGATTTTTAAGATAATTTTGTGGACAATATCTAGCAAACCTATCTCTCTATCTAGCTGTCTGTCCATCCATCCATCCCTCCCCCAATTCGTCTATCGTATGTATAAGTTTCTACCAATTGAATTTGTTCACTTACTATGAAAGTTATTTATTATAAAATTATACAGCAGCAATGTAGGTAGAATTTGAAGCATAAAGAAATAAAACTACACCTACAGCATTGACTGGACAGGAGAGAATGGGAGGGGATGTCCTTGCTGGAAATTGCTGCCATCCTTACCTTGATGAGGTCACCAGCCTTCGTGCTTCTTTCAAAACCTACATTGATTTATGATGATTCAGGAAATGACATCATTGTAATTGTCTCTGTCAAGTCAATGGGAGATTGATTTGGCAAGACTTTCGGGTGCTTCTTCTGTAACAGAAATAAGTATTCACAGGTAGTTTTACATAAAACAATCTTGAAAGCTAAAATTAATTCTTTTAGCTGGGCTAGGACAAGGAGAAAGAAGAGACTGCCTTCTCTTTCAAGGTCACCTAAATTATTCCAGTTCTGTGATTTATAACTGATGTCTTCAGCACTACAAAGTGTAGTTTATTCAAAGTCAAATGCTTGAAAGTATGTAAATTGTGAGATCATAACACCGGCAGGGTATAAAAAAAAAGTGAAGTTCTTCCTTTTGGTCCAGCAACTTAAGAAATATGAGATGTGTAAGACCATGATTTCCCTAAACTTCCCAAAGGCATAGCCCACTACTCAAAATTCTTTTTCATAGGTCACAGTTAAGTTGATTGATTGCTCTGATTTTGGATCTGCAATTAGAAGGGATAGCTTGCTTCCTCCTTGGGTACTGTACAACAATATAAAGACACTGATGGACTCAAGTTAATACTATTCTATTTTCTATTTAATAAAGGCATCTTTACTAGAGAAGAAATTACCATTTGATCTTTAGTTATTTGAAATTTACATAATTGCTTCAACATGTGAGTTGGAAATGAAATGTAAACTGATATCCCAACAATTGCTAGAGTAAGAGCTTTCTGTAAAAGAAGTCTTGCTAATATAAGGAAGAATCATGTAGACATCAACTGTGTCCTTCTTCAGAATGGGCACACCTCATGAAGTCAGTCTCATTCCATTTCACTCAGTGTTCAGTGTAAAAGGCCAGCAGCAACGCTGCGAACTGCAAGATGCAGGGTACAAAATAGTTTAAAATACATACTATTTATTTCAAGAAATAAAGCAATTAAATTCCCTCACTTGTCAGAAAGTGATCTCATTGGCTATACAGTCCTGAAACACTTCAGGACTACACAATAGAATTAATTTGGAAACCTAACTCTTACATTTGTCCAACAGCCTTGCTTATTAGGATAAATTAAATTCTGGTTCACTCCTCTAGTAAACAAAACATGAAATCAATCCAACACTTCTCTCATGCCTCCCCTAAACTATAGGATTTTGACACAAAGCATAAGAAATTTTCACAAGAATATCTAAATAAGTAGATATTTTCATCTACTTATTTATTGATGTTCTCACCTCAATTGTCTCAAAGTATAAAACCAGAGATGACTGAATAAGATTAGTCTAAGAATACTACAAAGGTTACAATGAAGGATTTTACTTAGAACCAAGTTAACTGAAATGATCTACATAGAGAAATTAGATAAAACTTCATTAAGGTGGTATAATATAAAGTTATCTCATTTGGCTCATTTATTTATAAATCTCAATTACCATCAAGAGACAAATGGAAGAAGAAATTGGATATATCAGCAATGGGCTATTATTCACCTCTAGAGAAAATGATTTCATGCCAGTTGCAGGAGAATGGATAGCATTTGGGAACATAAGGCTACACAAAATGAAACAGAATCAGGAAAGTAAATATCAGGTGTGTAATCTTATTCGAGAACAGTGAACTGTATGGTATCAGTGAGTAAAATAAAGGAGAGATGGTGGGAAGCTAGAGGGCAGCTAGTGAAGGGGGCTGAGGGAGGGAGAGCAGAGGGCCAGGAGGGTAAAGGGTTAGAAATGCCCAAGTACACTGTAGGTACACGCCACGTCCCCAAGCCAGTGTCACTGTTCTATGTCATCAATATGCACTAACAAAAAGGAACTTTGTTTTAGATTCCTATATTTTAAAAAGCCAAGCTTATAAGGCATAATTCTCTGGAACATATACAGAGACGAACTTTCTTTCTTTGAGACTTGGTCTTTTGATCCCCAGTACCAAAACAAACAAACAACAACAACAAAAATCAGTGAGACTTGGTCTTTCTATGCAGTTCAGACTGGCCCTGAGCACACTCTGCTGCTCACGTGGGTTTGCAGTTCTCCTGCCTCAGTCTTCTGGTTGCTGGGATTACAAGTATGCAATACTATTCCCGGCAGTAGGAATTTTACTTCTTACATTTAAAAAAAATAGGTCATTCCATGGAAGATGTTGTACTCAGGGGCTGCCAGAAGAACAATTATGTACAGGACTCATCATTGATAGTATTATTTTATGATGATGACCCAAAGAGTTAAATACAAAGAAAGTATAGGGAATCTATCTACACACTAAAGACCCAAGGAAATGCAGCCAAGGGCCTGGATCCCACATAAGTGACCTGCATGAGTCCATCTGAAGACTAGAGCCCATGAGAATTCCCCCCACAAACCCAACTAGAGGCCTAGAGTCCACAACAATGACTCATGCAAGTCCGATTTGTAGACCTGTGCTGGTAAGTCCTAAAGGTCCACGGTGGGAGCTAGAAAGTCTGTGACAGTGAGGTGAAGAGGCTGTGCCAGCAGGCCAAGTGTTCTGTACTGACACCAAGAAGCGACACTCAAAATAAGGACGAGGGTTGCCCTCAAAAGTGCCACAGCCACCTCAGTGACAGTGAGATCCCGAGCTCCTCCCGGGATGAGAACAGCCGCGTTCATATAGGAGGCCAGCAAGACAAGCACATCCTGGAGATTAAACAGCACACAGCTTCCCCACTGGAGCCAGGAAGCGATGCTCAAAAGAAGGACCAGAGCTCCCCCAGAGTGACCCACAGCCGTTCTCAGTGACAAGACCCTGAGCTCCTCCGACAGTAACAGGCAAGTTCTTATCAGGGGAGCCAGCATGACAAGCTCTTCCATGAGAATAACTCCAAACAACAACACTTAGGAAAATCCACAGTGCTTCTTGTCCTCTCCAGTTCTCCTTTTTATGCTGGCCGCAGTCCTCAGGTGGGCCGTCCACACTCAGCACCACACTGATTCATTTCCGCTGAGTAAGTTGGCCACCGGTTACCAATCCACTACAGAGGGTAAAATACTTCAAAGCACATGACAAGGATCCTGAGTCTCTGAAATTGATGCCAAATGAAAACTACTCAGGAGGAAACTTTGAAACAAGGTGATTTATTTTAGGTATGGAGTAGGAACGGCAAGAAGAAGAATGGGAGAGATGATTCAGGTTCAGACTATTACACAGGTGAAAGAAACAAAGGAGGAAGTAATGGCTTAAACACGATTCAAATGAGGAAGACTTCTTGTGCATGCACGTGCGTACGAGAGTGTGTGCATATATGTGAAAGAATGATACTAAGAGAGAAAGAGACTATAGAAAATTGTAGTGGAGATAAATTAACCGATTCCTAGAAAGAGTAATCATAAGTAGACAGAGTGTGTGTTCTTAAATGTGTTTGATCCCAAAAATCAGAAATCAGAAGTAGTTTTATCATATAAAATTTGTTTGGAAGTATCATTATCATGTTTCTGTAGAACAAAAACAGAAGTTCAATTTAATGAGCCCAATAAGTTTCTTGATAATATTATTTCATGTCTTAAATAATAAGCACTACTCATAATAGCTAAATCTTGGAAGAAGTCTGTATGTTCATAAATGGATAAAGAGACAGTAGTATTTGCATGTTACTCTCCCATAAGGAAGGATAAAATTTAGTTGTTTGTGGGAAAATGGGTGCATCCTGAGATCACAATTTTTTTTTAATACTGGAAATCAAACTCATGAACTCATGCTTGCCAGGCAGGCGCTGTGCCACTGAGCTATATCTCTGGCCTTTGAGACAATAATTTTAAGTGAAATAAATCAGACACACAAGCTTATGTGCATTGCATATAAACAACACATTTTCTTTATCCCTTCATATGTGTTGAGAAAGATCGTAACACCGATGACAAGTAAATCGATGTGCCTAAAGTCACACTAAGAGAAGTGTATCAGCCTTAATTTGCAAATAAAGCTGAAAAAAGTAACTCACATTTTCCCAAGATTCTTTCAGAGAATTTAAATTCAATCAGGTTCCAAAACCATGATTTATTTGCTTGATACTACCATTGGATTAAAAGACAAAACAAATAGAACCCAGGGTGCCATCAACACACAGCATTTCCTTCAAACAACAGACATCAACCTGGGGTGTGATGGTTTACTATCCATCACCCAGGAGACCGCGGCAGTGGGTTCTAAGGACAGGTGTTCCATATCAGGGGCAGGTGTTCCATCCATACTGCCTAATGACAATTCAGCTCTTCCTTGAGATCTTCCTCTCTTCAAATCTCCCAAGATCCAGTGAACTGAATGAGACACCAAGATCACAGCATAAAAAGCACAGCACAAGAAAGTGCAACCCTTCGTGAGAAACCAACAGTACTCTTTTCAGCAAGAAATACTGATGGAGCCTGTGCGTCACACTTCCACTTAATGCCCACACTCTTCTAAGGCAAGTTCCCAGGCTGGCTTCTAAAAACATCTTAACGATTCTGCTAAATGGGGTTCTTTGAAAAGTTCCATCATCTGATGTTGCATTTATGAAACTGACACGTTTGCTTTCTCTGACCAAAGTTATCTGTGCCTCTGTTATGTAAGTTTCTAAATTGTCTACCTGATTCATGTCAGTAAATTGCATTTTGATTTGTTCCTATGTCATCTCTTTAAATTGAGAATCATTTATAAATACTAAATAGCCATCTTTCTCTCTTTGGACTTGAAAAATCTACCAGTTTTGCTGAAGGCTAAGTGTTGACTTTTCCTGCAAGACAGCTAAAACAAACTTATGCAGACACCTCAATACTGCCCACTTTATGAGACGTTTTGGATGAATATGAGCAGTGATGTGACTGTAGTTGTGAGTGGAAAGGAAAAGCAAAGAGAGCACTAATAGAAAATCATACCAAATTTCATACTTAATAACTTTAATCAATGTAGTTATGATACTATTTTATAATGAGTATAATTTCTATAATTGTGATTGAGACATTTCTTTGAAGCAATGCTGAACTTTCATCCACTGTGTAAAACAGAAGATAATAATAAATAATATGTGCTTCTTGAATCAAGAGTCTCAACTCTACATTACCCATAGAACGAAAGGAATTCAATATTGGCCAAACATGGCAATTGGTTTACAACAACTTAGGTTAAAAAACGTTGACCTAGAAAACTTCTTGCTATTGGTGACTTTGATGAGTTCAGCAGTTCTTTGCCAGTGGGAAAATGAAGTTACTTCTCTGTCTACCACAGTTCCTGTAAGTTTGTCTAGTGCAGACTCTGGACTGCATATTGACTATGTGTCTGTAAAAACACTTGAATAACGGCATTGCAGAGAGAAAAGGAGGGAAAAAAGAGAGAGAATAGAAGAACAAAAAGAAGTGGAATAAGAGAGTGACTTTCTGCTAAAGACAATGAAAGCATCATTTCCAGGCAAAGTGGAACACACATAGATCTATACTGAGTTTCATTTTGCTCACAGTGATAATGGATGATGGATTAGCAGAATTCACAATTTCCCACAGTTACACTGACAAGATTGGTGCTGGTTATTTGGATTTCCATTTTTCAAGGACTTTCAATTTTGTTTAAGTGACAATTTTTTTTAATGGATAGAAAGAAGATTCTAGGAAGCATTTATCATGGACTCTCATATAAGTACTAAATCCAGAAATATTCAGTCTAAATTCACAGAAGAGGCTACTCTAGTTTTTGTGCTAACAAATGCTAGTTTTAAAACTAGTTTTTATTCTTGTACAAATTCACAGTTAAGTAATATCATGTCTATTTTTTTGCTTAATTTAATCATCATTAGTATTTTCACAACCTGGAACTTAAAAGATTTCTAAAATAGTTAAATTACAATATATTTAAAAGCAAATATACTCTCACAACATAGGAATGTTATTTCCTTTGTTGTTAATATGATGGTTATGTTTATAGATATTGATACTTTGATAAAATTTTCTTTCTGTGTATCTGCTTAAGTACATACATGCTCAGCTTGGAAAATTTAGTTTTTCTAGGATAAACTGGTAACTATTAAATTTCTTTACTAGAGTTAGGAAAGAGGGACAAAAAGTTGAAGCAAATACCTTCAGTGATTAAGAAACACATTGAAATTCCTACAAGTAGAACAAATTATGATGACATTAGAGAACAAATGTGTCTTCAATAAAATCATCTCTATTTTGTTAACCTGCTTGGAAAACAACTAAAGAGCATATACCATACCTTTTATTCTTTTGTGGAAACCATCTACAGTTTACATACACTGAAAGACAAAGCATAGTTTCTAGGAGTAAAAATGTCAGTAACTGCAATAAGAAGAAGATCTAGTAGCACTGGATAAAGAGCTAGAAGTCTAGGATCAGATTAAATATTTGTAAATTCTTGTTTCTTAAATTATGACAGAATTTTCTCATTGTTTTTAAATTACATATTTATGTTCAGCCTATTACACTTTCTTATTCTTCCTTTCAAATGTGCTGTTAGACAACATTTCTGTATATGCAAAGTATAACTTCTAAAGCCTGTTCTGTTTTAAATTATTGGCACAAGATAAAAAGATCTTTGATAATAACAAGATGTTCAGAAGTAAAGTGCTTCCCTGGGGACAAATCATTTTTCGTTTGCAACTCTCTTGAAATAAGAAAGTAAGTGTATCCTCAAATTTGGACCTTGATTAAAAGCAAAGACTCAGAATTTTTGAGTTACTTCACTTCAGTTGCCAGTAAATATGGCTCATTGGCATTTAGAATATGAACAATCAGAATGAATGTACCGTGTCTGTCTTGTAGAGTAATGTAAGTAAATTTAAACTTACTAATTATAGCAATATTAAAGAATCATCTTTCAAAATGCAGTTTTAAGATTCTGGCAAAGTACAGAAGTCACCTTCTGTCCAGGGCATAGAGGCAGACTCAAGCAGAAACTAATATCAATATTATTGGCCTGAGGACTCAGAGGAAGGGACCTGGGGATTTCCAATGCTACTGTAAGCTTAAAGAGGAGGAAAAAGTACATCCTGCAGTGGGGAAAACCAAGAGGACAAAGATCCCAGACTTACAGTTGTGTTATTCTTCTACTCAAAAGGCTTAATCATGATCACAGTTACCCTGTCATGTAAAACTGCTAATAACCAGATCAGACATATGGCGAGGTGGCTCTTTAGTGATGGGACATCAGAGAACGAAGTCCACTGACCCTGCATGACAATAAATTATATGCCTAGAAGGAAGGTGTTAACCATGAAACAGCAAGGGTGACCAAGCCAGAGCCTGTTGAGTTGCCTGGGTTAAGGAAAGGGCTTTGGGAATTTGGGAGAATCTTAAGATTCTGGAATTTCCCAGATAGAATAGATAGTAGAGTGACTTTTGCAGAAAGAGAGCACTGAATCTGCAGAGAAAACACTGCTGGGATTTGGTTGATCACAGGTAAGCATAAACGCACAGGGAAATTTCAAGTCTATGGGCCAATCAGAAAGATAAAAGGGAACCATCTGCAACACTGATCAGCATCGGGGATAATGCCCATTCTGCTCATCCAGAGGAGAAAACCTTATAACTCTCACAGCAATGTATGAAGAAGGACCTGACCTCAGTAACGGGGACCATTGACTTCAGACCAACAAGTCTTCTGGCTTTAAAAGCTGGACACTGGAGGATCATTCCCTATCTAAGTAGCTTCACAGAATTCTAAAATGCAAATCAGGGACTCTTTTATATGTGAATAAACAAGGTCAATTTCAAAATGATGCCACCCAGTAAAGAATTATTAAGCATTCAAAGAGTAGAGAAAATAGAATTCATGATGAGAAACATTTAGTCTTTTAATGCAAAGATGACACATATAGTTGAATTAGTAGACAAGGATATCAAATAAGTCACCACAAATATAATATACCCTGTCAAGGTGAGAAAAGAATAATTGAATGAACTAGTCACAGGCATAGGAGACATAAAACAGCCTCAGAAAAGATAGGTATCACCTTGTTCTTTAAATATAATTAAAGGAGTGGTTTTATCTAAAGCTTTGTCTAAAATACTATCCAGTAGTTACATGTGGGATTTGAGCCCTTCAAAGATGGATAGTCAAATTGAGATACCCTGCACAGAATACTTGACATATTTTAAAGACTTAGCATGAAAGATATTCTAAAACATTGTATTAATACTAGTCATTGTCTTAGTCACTTAGACAACTTACCCGACACTCAAGGTTAAAGGAGGAAAATTTCATTTAGCTCACAGTCTGAGCTAAATAAAGATTTCAGCGCACAGCAGGCTGGCTCTAAGGCAGTGTGATGTGGTGTAGGGGCAATGATTCATGACAGCAGAAGACAGCAAAAACAATAAGTGAAGGAATGTGGAAACTTCTGCCTGCCCTTATGCTGTGTGCAGGCTACCCACCCTAGGGCAGATGCAGCACTCACACCCATAATCTCCGCCTTGGATCAGGAATCAGTCACAAACTCTAGATTCAGCCACCCATGAAAAGCTCATTCCTCCTGCACTGCATGAGGTTTTAGGGGGACATCCAGGCACAACGCGTAACAACTATATATTGGTTACATGTTGAAGTGATAATATTATTAGGCTAAATAGAACATTTTAAAGTTGATTTCACTAGAATTTTCAGCATTTGCCATGACTATTCTAAAGTTTAAAATTACTTATGTGCTTGCATTGGCAACATGTGCTGTAATTGCAATGCCAGAATTTACCCTAGTGACATGGAAACCGGGTTAAATGAACAACTAGACCTGCACGTGAATCTTCTTGATACTGCCAGTCAATGAATATTCCAGTTCAAAGACATACAGATAATTATCTGACACACAGGAAGGAGATAAAATAAGAGGAAATCTGTCATACCCTGGGTACTCTTTAAATTGTTTTTTAGATATGGATGTCTATTTAAAAGTGTATGCCTTTCTCTAAAGCACATCTGTAATTATCATGACCTTTTTACATGGCTATTCGTATTTATATCCTCATGTTTGTTTATATCCTCATATTAATTATTCACAATAGCCCGGGAATTGAATCAACTAAAATGTGCACTAGTGAATGAATAGATAATGAAAATGTAGTATAGGCCATGCTGGGCCCAGAAGGAGAAACAAGCTAATTCATCCTTCCACTGAGTAGGCAGAAGCCATGTCTGGCCTGGCAGGAGTAACAAGAAACCAATTTGCCCTTTCTGTGAGGCAGCTGAAATGTGGGCTGGGAGACCAGAACCACCACAACCCACAACACACACACCATAAGCAACCAGCCGATTCAGAGCACCATGGGCTGGGTTGGTAGAAACAGAAGTCCCAAAACAACGGAATACTTCTATTGTTGGATTGACTTTTCAGGCCTAAGCTAGTACTATGTCTATTAAGAGGATAACAATATGCAATATAGCAATTCTTGGGGATTTCCTTGCTATGGCCTGTTTCAGTGTCCCCCCAAAACCTCATGCAGTCAGGCAGTGAGTCTAGTGATTGCGATTGGCTCATTGTCTAGCGCTGGGATTGGCAGTGTGAGTGTGCCCCTGCCCAGGGATGGTGAGCCAACATACAATGTAAGAGAGGAAAGAAGATTCCCTCTTTTTAGCCTGTTTGCTCTTGTTGCTTGTGGCTGCCATGAATGGCTCCCCCTCAGCCATGCCACCCTGCCTTGAAACCAGCTGAGTATGGAAAAAAATCTCCAAAAAATGTAAGATAAATAAATCTTTCCTTTCCTAATTTGGGGTGTTGGGTATTCTGTCCAAGCAATGAGAGAAAAGTAACCTAGACATTCCTTCTGTCTTATTTTTGCAAATCAATATTATTCTCACTTTTTGTTTTGTTCCACTTTATTGATTTGCCTTCTTCAGTGTTCTGCTTTGATTGTTTTTATTCTGGTCTGTTTTGTTTGATTTTATTATGTCTGATTGTATGGGCAGTAATTTTGAAGACAACAAGGGTCATTAAGGTAACCATTCTTGATTTCCTATTATCCTGTTTTGAAATACTATATCACTTTCATTGTTTTGTTTTGATTGACTTTATTCTGTTTTATTTTGTTAGGTTTTATTCACTATAAAATACACTTACATTATTTTTGCCTTGATTAGTTTTGTTCTGTTTTGTTTTGTTTTGTTTGATTTTATTATATTTGACGGTATGGACACCTATTTTGAAGAAAATGAGAGACCTTATGGCAGCCATTTACTTCCTATTATCTTGTTTTGAAGTTCTGCATCACTTTTATTGTTCTGTTCTGGCGAGCTATATTGCTTTGTTTGGCTTGGTTTTATTCTCTTTAAAATAGAAAGAGATAAAAGAAAAGAAAATGTGATACACAACACAATAGAATACTATTCCGTGAAAATCTTGTCACTTGCAACAATACAAATTCCAGCTGGACAGAGTTGTTCTGGTTGAACTGAATCAGACACTGAGCAGTATATAATTGGGATATAATGTCAGAACACATTTGGAAAATGGTAAAGTAAACTGAAAACATGACCATTGACTTACAGCAAAGAAAACATAAAGATATCAGGAAAAATATTTTCCTAAACAGAAAGATTAAAACCGTATAATTTCCAAAAGAAAACATATAGAAAACAATCATTAAACAAAATCTAATACATATGTAAAGAATAGAAAATCACTAAAATTAAGTGAGACTTCATTAAAATGAAAATCAAGTTTGTTTTGCAGAGGGTACAATGAATACAATGAAAATGTGAGCCAGCAACTAGAAGTGCAAAGTTTACAAAGATTGAAGTACAAGGGTGGTCAAGGGTGTGTGGTAGTCTGAAATTTTCTATATTGCTGGCCAGGATAAAAACTGGCATCAAGAATGGGAAACTAGATCTATCTTATGATTCTCCAGAGAACTGAAGACAAATGATAATGAAAGTGTTACATAAAATGTTCTTAGCAACTGTATTTTATTTCATTTTTATTAAATTCATTTAATAGTTGATACACAAAAACATAAAACATACTATTCAGTCTCATCAAATGTCAGTACATGTATACATGCTTAAATGGTGAAATTAGGCTAAATAGTCCAATCTCATCAAACATTTATCATTTACTTTTGATAAAAATGTTTTCCTCTAGTTTTGTAACAACTAAGCTCATTATCAGGAGAAGCCCTTATTTGCAATAGAACTCCAAGACTTCTTAGTGCTGTCTAAATATAACTTAGTACTCATTAATCAAACTCTCCCATCTCTCTCTCCCTTACTTCTTTTGTTTTCTGATCCACATCCTATTTTCAACTTCTTTGAGATCAACTTTGTATTTCACACATGAATGAGATCACATGACTGTTGTCTTTCTATGCCTGGCTTATTCACTTCATGTAATGACCCCCATTTCCATTCATATTGTTGCCCATGACAGAATTTTGTTTGTTTTATGATGAATACTCTTTCTTTATGTAAATGTGACACATACTCTTCATTGATTTGTCAGTTGATGGACAGGTAGATTGTTTATATTTCTTGGATGCTGTAAAACATGCTGCACTGGACATGAGAACGAAGTTATCTCTTTGACAGACTGACTTTATTTCATTTATGTATATGTGTGCCCAGTAGTAGAATTTCTGGGCCATATGAAAATTTTATTTTTAATTTTTTTAAGAACTTCCACACTGTCTTCCATAATGGCTGTAGAAATTTACATTCTGTGGAATTGTTCCCATTTCTCCTTACCAATCTTATGTTATAATATAATTTTAGAAAGAGTGAAAACCATCTAAAAACTCATGAACAAATAAAAAAGATAAGCTATGTATTTTCATACAATGAAACATTACTTTGCAATAAAAAAGGCAAAAAATGCTGATTCACAAAATATTACAATTTGTGGTTTTCTAAATTTGAGGTTCAGTTTCTTTGTATTTTTAAATTATTAAGTGAAAGGACTTCAATCAATAAATGTGATTATTGATTACATGATTTCAATTGCAAAAATATCAATTATTTCAATTAATTGCATGATTATTTCAATTAATTATGGGATTTCAATTGTAAAAATTTATAGGACAGGAAAAATGAATCCATGGTGATAAAAATGAGTGTTTACTTTAAAGGACTAATGTCTGAAAAAAAGGCATATGAGAAGTTTTCAGGCATTCTGAAATATTGTTAATATTCTATGTTACATAAATCCATCAAAACTCATCCAGCTGCGCACCTATGATTTGCATATTCTTTTCTATCTAACAGTATCTTTACAACTGGCATCAGTGAGAAAGTGCTAACCTCCCCAAAGTCTTTCTGAATTGCCTTGTACCCCCAAACAGAAATGTATCCATTCTGTTAGCAGTTCCCTTCCCCTCGGAACCTTGAAATTCTTCATTCTAGAGGCATTTTCTCTTTAAAATATAATCTATCCCGTTACCCAGAACCTACCTGCCTTCCCCAGACGTGCTACGCTAAATTGCAGTTGCCAGTGCTGAGGAGGCCTGTGACACTTCGGGTAGCCGCAGTGTAAGGACAGTGCCTGGAGACACCTCCCGCTCATACTTGTATTACAGTCTACGTCTTTGCTCCCTCTGTTCCCCGTGGATCTTTTGCTGTCAACTGTTAGTGCTGTAACATGTCGCCCTTGGTGACTAAAGAAAACAGAGCAATGCACTCTTGTCCCCTCTCCCAGGAAGCAATTGTGAGACTTCTCCAAAGGCCTTCACTGCAGCGGTGGGACATAACCACACTCTTAACTGAGGACGGAGATGAGATAGCTGAGTTTGTGCTTTGACACACACCCCCCTCAGCCCCCCAGCAAGGAGGTCCTCGCAGGGCCGCTCCTCCTGGTGTCGCAGGTCCCTTGATCTGGACAAACCTGGTGCCCAGGACCTGAGCAGGCCGGAAACGCAGCTACCGGAGCGCCGCGCTGGGTTTCAGCACCTCGCTGCCGGACAGCTCCTCTGGGGCTCTTGCCGGAGCACAGCTGGGGTCTTTGCCTAGGGAAGGAACTGGGGATCTGGAAGCATCTCAGGCAATATGTCACCAGCGGCTATGAGGACCCGACTGGGCTGACTCCGCGCCTTGCCAGCGAGTCCGGAGCCTCAGTCCTTGCACTGCAGGTGGTGGAGTTAGATCCTGGGGAGTCGCAGGGAGCTAGGAGTCTGCCCCGAGCTAGGAGCGCCAAGATGTGCAAGATCACTTACTCTAACCTCTTCTGAGGACTCAGGGATGAGCAGGGGACAAACAAATCTAACCTTACCAGGGTGGAAGCTAGTTATGTGGCAAGAGGCCAGCCTCAGTTCACTGAGTGCCAGGTGACCATCGCTCAATAATGGACAGTGTTTACACTGGCATTGAAAATACCACTTTGATTAGAGAAGCACAGTGATGCCCAGAGATCTAACACAGCTCTCTACGATGATAAAAGGTTTCATTTTGCATTTTTCTGCTGTTGTCTATTAGTCACTGGGAAAGTAAGCAAGAGAGAAATATTGTGCCAATAGTCAGAAGACAAGATAAATACATACACACAGAAGTATGTATAAGTTCACCAAAATCTTGTTCACTCTAGACAAAGAATTGGGCGAAGGACACTTAATAAGGCAAAAAAAATATTTAAAGTTGCTGTTCTATATGAGCCAAATATCACAGAAAATATCTGTTCTCACCAAAAACTCCTGTGCCCCTGAAGACCACCGGGAACTTGGACCTCCACTGCTTCCCAGGAGCTTCTGCCTCTGTGCAGTGATATGAGATCTATCAGGAGAATCCTTGCCAAAACCTAGGACATTCATCACCATGCAACATAAGGACAAGCAATCTAGCACACAAGAAAACTGTATTTCTCCTTCCCAGTCAATACAGTAACAATAGAAGGCCAGTGAAGAGCCTGAACCAAGTATTTGCCCAGCTGTAAAAAGGACCTGTCACCCTCAAGAGAGGTCACAGAGAACGGAAGTTTCTTCTCTCCTGGCAGTAATCAAATAAGCACTCCTTCCTTACCAAGAAGAATTCTGTTGGAACAATTTGCTAAATGCAAGATCTACGTAAGATCCAGTGTCTTATAATACTGAAAATATCTACATTTCAAATAAAAATCATCAAGTTGAAAAGAGAAGAAGGAGAAAGATCTCTAACTAATTGAGGAATCAAAAAGATCAACAACCGTCTCCAACACCAAGATGACACACATGTCAGAATTCCCTGCTGAGAATTAAAAACCAATCATCATAAAAATGTTTCAATCAGAAATGTCAGCGCGCTCAGCCTAAGTGAAACTAGAAACTCTAAACAAAGAAACAGAAATCTTGGGTCATGAATACAAAATGCAGCACACTAGAAATTTTAGAAATGTTACACGAATGAAAGACATAGATGAGATCAATGGCAAAGTGGGAGCACAGAGTAATGAATTCATGTAGCTGAAGATGCAGTGGTAAACAATGACCTGACCCATGGGTAAAACAGACAGAAACACAACAAAGTACAACGAGGTGAGGAGCCCCCAGGGCACAGGTAATCCCACAGGAGAGGATAAAACCTAGGATGAAAAGTGTTTGAAGAAGTAAATATCAACCAGTTAGCTCAATTTTGGAAGAAACAACCAGACTAAGAAACCCAGCAAAAAATATTTCATGGTCAAACCTCTAAAAAATCATCACAAAAGAATCAAATCTTGAAGTCAGTCACAAAGAACAGGGCATTCCCTATAATGAAATTTCATTTTTTTTTGAACTACACAAACAAAAGGTGCTATTTTTTTCAAAAGTAAAAAAAAAATGAATCCAGAATTCTACATCATATGAAAATATTCTTTAAGATTTATAAGAAGTGAAATACTCTAAAAGTTAAGCCAATGTTGTAGTCAGGGGTTGTGCATACAACAGTTAGAATCAGGACATGGAGTTTATAATATTGTTTTATGATAGTAACCCAGAGTTAACGCAAGAAAATGCAGGAAATGTATCCACAATACCAAAGACATAGAATATTTAGCCAACAGCCTGAATCCCACAGCAATGTCCCACATGAGTCCAGATGAAGACCCAGAGCTCATGACAATGCCTCCCATGAGTCCAACTGGAGGTCTAGAGCCCACAAGAAGGACTCACACCAGTCTCTTTTATGGATCCATGCTGAGAAGGTTCAAAGGTCAGTGGTGGAAGCTAGAAAGTCTATGCCAGCAGGTGAAGGAGCTGTGCTGGTAGGTTGAGGGTCCTACGCTGGAGCCGAGAAGTCACACTTGCAACAAAGACCAGGGCTATCCTGAAAAGCACCACAGCCATCCTCAGTGACGCAGAGGCCGTGAGCTCCTCCGACAATAACCATAGTCTAATACATGCCAGGAAGCCTGTGTGATGAGTTCATCCTGGAGACCAAGGGGTACATGTCTTCCCCTCCGGAACCAGGAAGCAATGCTCAATGTGAAGACCAAAGGTCCTCCAGGAGAACCAACAGCTCAAACAGCAACATGTAGGAGAAACCACAATGCCTCAACACATTAATGGCTTGACGCATTAACATGATAGCATCTCCTTCTCCACATCTCCATTTATGCTGGCAACTTTCCTCAGGTGAAACATCTATGCTCAGCACCCTGCTGATGTAATCCAGCTGGCGTTAAGTTGACCACCAGTTTTTAATGCATAACAGCCAATAATATTTTAGCTGCAGAATGAATCTGAAAGAATTCTGAATAAACAAGTTTCTGAAATACAAAGAAAGGACAATGAACAAAATCTCAGCTCACTGCAAAGCAGGAAGAACTGGTACAAAGAGATTAAAAATGGATGAATGAAAGATATCTTCAACCTTTAGCTTTCCAAATCACATTTGAAAGCTAGAGCAAAGTCAAAGCACTACCTCATGTCTTAAATTTGTAAAAATATGTTAAATGAATTATATAATGAGTTAAGCAGAATGGTATCTTTATATCACATATATAGTATATATTCAGGCCAGTCTGGTCAATGTAGTCATTTAGTGAAAACCTATCTCAATAATTTTTTTTTTTTTAGAAAACAGGCTGGGCATATAATTGCATGGGAGATCTTGGGTTCCATGTTAGACTTGGGAAAAAAAGAACAAAGAGATATTGTTAAAAACTATAGATAAATCAAGGTGGAATTTTTAAAAAGTTGAAAGAACTTGCCAGCCAGAAGCCAACTATAAGAAAACAGAATTGAGAACAGAAGAGCAAGTAGAAAATAAGCAAATGAAATAGATCTGCAAACATTACAACTCAATATTTGATTTATTACATTATGAGAAAAGTTCAAGCAAGTCATCACAAGACAAAGATTGACAGAGTGCATAAGAACAATCAGCTAAATATAGTCTGTTCAAAGAAATCCACATAGGAAATACGATGCACACACAGGATAAAGAAAGATAAAATGAAAAACTTCTGGCTATGGAGCCATCAGCTAAATCAAATGAAGACAGGCTATAGTAACATCAGAAGAACAATATTTCAGAGCAAGGAAAATTATCAGAGACAAATAAATACATTATGAAGTGATAAAAGGATTCAACCAACTAAGACCGTATTTTACCCTCAGTGTATATAAACCCACAGAGTTGCAATTTACATGAAACAAAATGAAAGAACTAAAAGATTAAGTAGACAGATATTGAGGTATAGAGACTCGGAGTTCTTGTACATAAATAAATGTGCAGCTCAATAAGCAGAATCAAAAAAGATATACAAATCTTTCATAACACTACCAGCCAGAAGAATTTGCAT
Organism: Hydrochoerus hydrochaeris; assembly: GCA_004027455.1. Lineage (NCBI taxonomy): Eukaryota > Metazoa > Chordata > Mammalia > Rodentia > Hydrochaeridae > Hydrochoerus > Hydrochoerus hydrochaeris. The sequence continues at coordinate 111,098 of PVLA01005635.1, forward strand.
TCTCTGTGACTTGAATACAGGCACTTCTTAAAGGGACAGATACCAAGAGTGACTACAGCCTTGACTGTTAAACATATCCCAGCAAATGTAAATAATTTAAATTATATAGAAAATGTCCTCTGGCTACCATGAAATCAAACAGAATTTACTACTAGGTGAAAACACAGTAGGAAAAAAAAAAACTTCTATATTACCCTGGAGTATAAAAGAAATGTCAAGAAAATAAAAAATGCAAAAACAAACAGAAGAAAGCACACAAACTTTCATTTAAATGAATATGAAAATATATTTCCAAATATGTAGGATCCACATAAAAGGGAACATTTCTCATAGCAACTAATTTAGCTTTTAAAAAGTTGAAAAAGGAAAAATAAATTCATGGCAAAAAGATGGAAGAATTAATAAAGAGCAGAAATCCATAAAGTTAAAAACCTAAAAAAAGAGAAAAATCTATATTTTTAGAAATTCAGTAAATGTACAGAACATTTTAGAAGCCTGAGAAAAGAAAAAAATAAGAAGACATTTCATGAATTGAAAGGGATATTATGTGTACAGATCATAACCCTGTGATACCAAGGAATGTGAAAAGAAAAAGCTCTAGGAACAAATAGTGGTCACCAAAGGCTGGTAGAGGTGAGTGGGCTGGGATTACACAGTCGGAGGACACAAGATTCCCATAAAGTCCCAGTGAGACAGGAGGGGTCTGTCCAAGACATCCATACATTCAACATATCCCTTGCCCGTCATGGTGTCTCCAGTTAATAACAGATATCGTGTACTTTAAATTGCTACAAAAAGGATTTGAAGTGTTTTCTCTACCAAAAGGTTAAGCATGTAAAGTAACCCAGAGGTCAATTAGCTTGATTTAAGCACTCTGCAATGGGTAGTCTACCAAAAAGCTGTGCTGCAAAGCACAAAGATGGATCATCTTTACTTCTCAGTTAACCCAGTGTAAAAGACAAACGCAAATTACAGAACTCTGCATGTGAAATTGATACCCTGAAATTTCATTCTCAAACAAACATAAATGTATCACAATTATCCAACATTCCATAGCTAGTTCCTAGGGAATTTAATTATGCTTTTCAATTTTTATTTTTTATTAGTACATTTGCAGTATACGATTACATTTCTTGTGAAAATTTGTACTTAAAGTCCTGCTGCTAAAAAATTCCATAGTCATAAACTGTTTTACTGTAAATGATTAATTAATACTTTAAGAAAATTGAACATAAAACATACAAAAAAAGAGAAGACTTTTTAAGTAGTTCTGAAACATTTATTTTGTACAATGGACAAGAGTGTGCCTCCCAAATTCATCTAAGAAAACCTGGTCCCTGTTTTGACAACAGTTGGAGATGAGTCCTTCCCTTCTTCCTCCTTGTTCTCCTCCTTCTTCCTCTCTCTCTCTCTCTCTCTCTCTCTCTCTCTCTCTCTCTCTCTCTCTCTCTCTTTCTCTGTCTCGCTCCACCTATTTTTTCCTTTTCCTTCTCTCTTTCATGTAAAGGACACAGTAAGTAGAAAGTTATCTACTATCCACACAGAGAACCCAGAAATAAATCAGGCTAGAGTCATGAACTCAAACATAATTTTCCACAGTGGTAAGAAGATAAATTTTTATAGCACTTAATTATGGTATTTCTTACAGCAACAAGAATCAATTAATATATTTTGATACCAACTCCATAACGACAACATGATGAAGAATAAAGATTATTTTCTCTCATACAAAAATTAATTCAATATTAGAATACTGAATTCAACAACTTAGAAAAAACTTAGGCAACATAACCAAAGAATGCTAATTTCAAAGTTGCAAATAATTATTGTTACTCTACGTATGTTGGAGATGTTTTCAAATTGATGAGATAAGATTGTCCCAAAATGTAATGACTCTTCAGAACACTGAAGTTTCAGAAAACTGAAGTACAGAGCACTTACCCAACCTGGTAGAGAACACCTCACTAGAATCCACAAGTAATATAGTTTATTGTGGAACAGTAAATATTTCCCCAGTAAGACACAGAATAAGATGAAGATGTTTTCACTGTTGCTGTGTAGCATAATACTAGAAGTTGTAATCAGTGTAATAAAGTAAGAAGAGAAACAAAATTTGTGCAATTCACAACTGAGAAGTAGAACACATTCTAAATGGATGATGATGCTCTATATAGAAAATCCCAAGGAATGTACAAAAATTACTACAGAGTGATCAGGCCTGCAACCTCCCAACTGAGTGGATTGTGAAGGCTTAACTAAAGTAGACAAGTGGAATGATTTTAGGGCTCTAGGAAGATCAAAACCCTCTAGCAGAATTTAAGATTCTGGGGGCTGAGATAAAGAACTTCTCTGGGTGGCCCATATTTATTGCGTCTTTAAACAAAGTGAGAGGATACTGAGAAAAAGCAGGAACTCAGTGGGGTCTTGGGAATCAGTTCAAAGTCTTCTCCAAGTAGTCATTTATGCTAATTTAGGAGAACTAGCTTATCTCTGGGTTGACATTCATGGCAGGATTGAGACAGCAGGAGAAGCTTGCAGCTATAGTCTAAAATGTAGTTAATTGGGGTTGAAGCCCGGTGTCCTCAGCTGGGCACTATCTTGTCCTTTGAGGTAATATTGGCATCAGAGACCCCTGCAGGCCTCAGCCGGAACCAGTGATTCACAGAGGTTCACTTACTATGAATCCGCTGCCCGTCTCCAGACAAGGGGCCTGGGCCTGGGACAGACTCACAGGTAAACATAGAAAGTCAACTGGTTAATTTTAAACCCTGCTCAGAGCCCCTTCATAGTGGTCTCCATCAAACAATAAAAATGAAAGCAAAGTACAATCAAACAAAATCACCTCATGGATCAAACAGAAACTCCTCTAGAAATAAGATGCAAGATCAGCATGAAAAAGACATAGTGCACACAAAATAAAAATGAATATTCATCTTGAATAGTAACAACAAACACATAAAACCTGAAAATAGCAAAATAATACCATTTAAAAATGCTGAAAATTAAATAGAAATCCCACAAAACTCTTACAGGTCTTACATACAGACAGGCATAAAGAAAGAGATGGAGGAAATGGAGGAATACCAAATGCACAATCCTTGCTAAGCGACTGCAAATTTCAACATAGTAAAAATACCAACTCTCCTCAAACAGATCTAAATTTTCAGCAAGAATATGAGAAACTCAGCAAGAGTTTCTGTTATATAAATAAGATTATTTATTTAAAAAACACAAGGAGTATAGAATAGCTTAATCAATTTTGGAAAAGAAAAGTGAGGGAATGTGTCCTCCCTGCTGTAAAGACGTAACGTAGCTACACTACAAGGTAGTGACTGACTAACTGGTGCAGAGCTTTAGACACAGATGGACAGTACAGAATAAAGAATTTGCAAATAGTCACAGACAAATACATTAAATTGGGCTTGGAAAGAAGTACAAAAGCAATTCAATAGAGTTAAGACAACAATTTCAAAAAGTAACGTGAGGCAAATTTTTACTCTCAGGCAAGCAATTTGTTGTAATACATATATTAAAATGTGTAGTAATAAATACTAAAATACAGTGATCCCAAACCTCCCATTTTCCATATAAATTAAATTGTATGTTCCATAAATTTAACAGTAAAATGTAGAAGTATTAAAAAATAGAACATAATATGTAAGAAAACCTACAGGACAAAGGGCTGGAGAGAGATTTCTGAGACTTGGCACTTAAAGCTGAATCTAGCAAAGAAAAAAGGTAACGGAATTGAACCTAATTAAAATTAAAGGGCTAAGGCTATAGCTCAGTGTCACAGAGCATGGCTGAAAAGTGTGAGGTCCTGAGTTCAATTGCCAGTGTCAAAATCAATCAATCATTAAATAAATAAATGAATTTTTTCTCAGAGTCTAACGATCACCAAAAAACCTATAACTTATAAATATATGTTTGCAAATCACATCTGACAGACTCGTATCTATAATAAACTGTATAAAATAAGCAATCCAATTAAAAGTTGGGGAGATAAGGGCACATTTCAATCAAAGAAATGCACATGAAAAATAAACACAGCTATTTAAAATTGTTATGTCATTGTTTGATTGTCTGATCATTTTTATGCCTAGATCTTGTGAGCTAAACAACTAGTTCTAAAGCAATATCCAATACTCTAACTAGTGTTAATTTCTTACTATTTTTGAAAGTCTGTATTATTTCTGTCTTTTGTTCAGCTCATGAACCAACACATGAAGATGTTCAGATCCATTAGCCGTTGGAAAGTTGAAATACAAGATGCCAGTGAGATATCAGTTCCAATGTACTCCTTGAATGCTCAATTTTTTTCTGAAGTGACAATACCCAGTGCTCACAAGAGCATAGAAAAATTAAATTTTCTGTATATCACTGTTGGTTATGTAAAATTGTACGTCCTTTTGGACTACATTTGGCAGGTTTTATAGACTAAAAATATATTTTTGATAGAACCCAGCAATCACAGTCCTGACCTATTTTCCAGACAAATGAAAAATGTCTTCCCTATTAAAAGATGTCCATGAACTTTCACAGCAGCTTTGATGTTTATTACCAGGACTGTCACAGCACCTGTCCTCTGCAAACCACACTGAATGTCCTCTGGGTAGTTCTATATGATATATCTTCAGGCTTTTCCGTCTAAGGTTTGCACTCTGGAAATGCCTGCTCTAAGAACACACTCCACCCTGAAATGACATTCAATTGTCTGTGGAGACACACTTTCCAATAAGATTATAAAGAAAATGGAGTCCTTTAAATCAGAGTCTGTATTCTCTTCATGTACTACATTTAACCTTCAGGATAATCATAAATTGCTATGACATCAAGGAAAGAGAAAATTTGTACCACTGTAAACCATATTGTATTTTAATGAAAAGCCAGCACTGAAGACCAATCCTTATCAATCACATAAACTCAACAAATACTAGAATGTTATTGACTTTTAGATTTGTTTATATAGTTTGATCTAGAATTTGTCCTTACCTTGGATGGTAGTAAGTGACTTCAAAGTTGGTTGGTCTGATGTCATTGAGAAGGCCAGGAAAATAGCAAAGAAGTGCATATCGGAGGATGTGCTCATGAGATATTTGGGAAATTCTTGCAGTTGTGCAGCACTGAAGAATTCTATTACAGCTGCACCTTGTGGCAGCATACTCTCTCCTCTGAGCAGTAACAAGGCCATGAACTTCCGTCATTCATGATGCTCTCCTCACCTGTTCAGAGGGATGCTCAGATCTGCAATTGACTATATGGCTTTAAAGACTTGGTACAGAAGTCGTCAAGATCCAACTGCCAAGCTGGCACTAGGCGTGCAGTTTTCATACTGCACCTCATGACCTAACACAGCCGTGCAAGTCCTTGGCAAACTTCCACCCTAGACTGGATAAATGACCTCGGGAGAATACAGGCAGTTACTTGGAGCCCCTGGGGTCCCTAACATCTCAGCACTGGGATCCACAAGGGCTGATGGCATGGAGCAGGCTTTCACTACATGTGCTCCTCCCTGGGACTGTGACATGGCATGTTGTGTACCTGAAAGTAATTATAATCAAGTTTGGTCCTATGGTTCCTACATCTATTCTTTTAATATATTTATTTTCTTATAATTAATTCCCTTCATCCTAGCAATAAACACTGATTACAAATATGGAACAGATTATGCATTTTATAACATCCTGTAACTTATTTGGTCTATTTAATTGAATAAGTTGTATTGTTCATTAAATTCTGCTAAATTGTAGATTGTCCAATTGTTTTTTTTCATTATTTGGAAGGATGATTATAGTGCTTTCCAAGGAGCAGTGGCTGCATTCTCCACTCATTTTGCATGTAAGAATTTAATAATACTATAAAGCAGAGAAAGAAAACTATGTAAGTCCAGAGGTTGTAAAGTCAAAAGATAACAGAACCTTAGCTCAGATTAACAAATTTTTTGCTTTCATATATATATAACCTGAGATAGTTTATTAATAAAAATATAATTCATATATAATAATAAACATAGTATATTCCTCTCAAAGTAAATCTGATGTATATAGTACTACACACCTAAAAGTTTAAAAGGGAAACATATTTTGTTATAGTCAGGATTTGCAAGAAAATAGATTTAGTACAAGGTACATAATTTATAGGATTATTTCATTAAATTCACCTGAAAAGTCAAATGCAGAAAAGCACAAGAGAGCTGCCCATGCACCAGAGAACAAAGAACCCAGCTGAGCGCCTGGATCCCATGGCAATAAACTGCATGAGTCCAGCTGGAGACCCAGGACCTGTGGTAATGAGCCACGCAAGTCTATCATGGATCCATGCTGGGAAGGCCCAAAGGTCAGCGGTGGAAGCTAGAAAGTCTGTGCCAGTTGGTGAAGGTTCTGTGCCAGCAGGCTGAGGGTTCTGCAAACAGCACACTCAAGCAAAGGAAGCAAGACTCAACATAAGGACCAGGGCTCCCCAAAAAGTGCTAAAGCCATCCTCAGTGACGCCGAGGTCCCGAGCTCCTCCAACGAAGAGGAAAACCAAATACATATCAGGAAATCAGTGCGTCAAGCTTCTCCTGGAGGCTGAGTAGCACACCACCTTCCCCTTTAGAGGCAGGAAGTGATGCTCAAAGTAAAGACCAGAGTCCCCCCAAAAGTGAACCACAACCATTCTCAGCAAAATGGCCCCAAGCTCTTCGGATGATAACAGCCAAGTTCATGTCAGGGGAGCCAGCAAGACAAGCTCCTTTGGGAGAACCAACAGCTCCAAACAGCAACACTTGGGAGACCCCACAACACCTCCCTTCCTCTCCAGGTCTCCAGATCTCGTTTTAATGCTGGCCACAGTCCTCAGGTGGGGCATGCACACTCAGCACCATGCAGATTGAGCTCAGCTGGTGTTTAAGTTGAGCACCAGTCACCAGTCCACTATGCACCCAATATTAAAATAATTTCAGCTAAAAAAGCAGCAGGTGAGCTATTGCAGTGTGTATGTGTACACCTATGCACATGTGTAGATATGGGCATTTTATTTACAATGTGAATCTGTACATGCTTATATACATCTTTGTTAAGATACGCTGCAATATATTTATTTGTTTTCTTTGTCTGACTCACTGTTGACTTTTATTACTTGTAAAAAAAAGCCTATTTTTGTTGAAAATAAATCTTTATATTTCTTTGTTTTTTGGTGTAAAATGTGGTTAAAAGCAACACTAACTTTAAGAACCCAAATATGTTTCAAAGCTGAGCTCATAAATTACTGTATTATTTCTCAAGTTCCAAAGATCCCATCAGGCATTCACTAGTCTAGCAGAGACATTAGAAGTGTAAATTCATTTGTTTTACAAAACTCCACTACATAAAATGCTCTATAATATTCTGAAGATATTTCTGTCCAAATTTAAAATTTCTCTTTTTAACTTATTTTTCTGCTTCCCGCAACATTCATAAGTGACACACGTCCAGGCCTTTGTGCGTTTCCTCACTGCTGAGATTTTCAGCTTCAGTGCTGTTGAAGAACTCGGAGCGTTCTGAGAAGTTCACTCACCACAGTGTGTCTTCTGTCTTTACACTCAATTTCTGTTGTGACGATCTTTAGTTTCAGACCATAAATACTGAGATTCTTTAATACTACCTCACTGGTACTATCAAAGAGTATTTTCATTTACTGTATTTTACCTTTCCCAGTGACTATGATGTTCATGTAACACTGAAATCTGCATTTTAACGCTGTCTTTTAACAGGTCAGTATCTGACTTACATTCACATGTGCATCTCTTTACGTCCCTCTAAGGGAAGCTGCCTTAGACAGCTACGTGGAGTCACACTGGGTCCTCACCTCAGTGATTCACTGGCAAGTGAAAAGCCCCAGGTAGTAAATCTGCCTGTTCATGAAGAACTGAGTGAAAACCTTTTGGTTAAAATTTAACACAACTGGGATTGACAATAAAACTTAGTCTTTCTAATCGTCTGGCACTTTCAAAGTGTGCAGGATATAAAAGCAGGTGGCATTATCCAGAGCAGAAAAGGAAGTGCGGGGAGCTAATGTTCCCTAGGTCACCCTGGATGGTGACCAGGAGCTGGGACTGTGACGCAGGAAAGGGAATTCAGTTCGCTGTTCTCCTTACCACAGCCCTCGGCAAGTGTCTGTTTTATTGTGCACATCTGTGTGTTAATCACTGCAATGGGTAATGTGAGTGACAGAGGGACTAAGAGCCACCAATGCACTGTCTACCGCGAATAGTGTCACCCTCCCTTTCTTCACTTAGTTAAACACAAACTAGCAGAGTTTGTGACATGTAAATGAACTGGGACATGTAAATGAACTGGGCTACAATGACTAGGCTCTGTCTCTATATATAGCTTCCTCATATTGTTCTGTGTTGTTAAATATTCTACGGTCTTTTTTATACCTGTTTTTAACAACATCGTGCTTATGGTACTGAAATATCTTTTATGACAAACCAAAAAGACTCTAGGTGAAGATTGATAACTAGAATTGGGTTATGGATCACACCCCAGACTGACTCAGATGATTTAAATAACCTGCATGATGAAAGGTAAATGCAAGCTGAATTGAATATATATATATATATATATATATATATATATATATATATAGAGAGAGAGAGAGAGAGAGAGAGAGAGAGAGAGCTTTAATTACTTTTTTCTTAGGAATAAGATCACCCAGGAACCTTCAGTTACTGAATGGTATTTGCTTTGTGTTCTTAGGAAAACTCACTTTGTGAACTTCTAAGATTTTCTCTTATTCTGTGTAAATGATGTTTATAAGAAATGATGTTTGTAAGAAGAAAGGTCAATAGGAAAGGAATGGTGTCTCGTTCAGCTCTGGCATTTAAAGGTTATTCAGCATGAAACATCCGCCAGCCCTGTACTCAGTCACTGTTTAAATGCGATGGATTTAGTAATAAGCATCTATGTGCGGCTGCAACACACAAGCATCCTTCTGCGCAGCTCTGCTCCGGCCTGACCTTTGGATCAGAGGCTCTCAAGATTCAGTGCGGACTCTGACATATCTATCATGCATGTCTGAATTACATTAATATTGCAATTTAATTTACTCCCCAACACCCAATATATCCCACATACTGTGCAGCACAAAAATGAGAATCACTGTTGAATAGCTACCAATAATTTAATAAGCGGAGACTCTGCATCTTTAGGTCCAGAGATCGTTATGAAAAACTATCAATGTTGCTTACATCGCCTTTCCTCTCTGGAGAAAGTTTGTTCTATACTGTATGAATTAAAGTATAAAAACAAAAGGAAAAACAAGCACACTGCCCCTGCTCACTTAGCAACTGGGCAGGCAAAGTCCTCAGGGCTAATCATCCTAACCTGTCGCCTTGCAGGGCTACCTTTTCCTAGGGCCACCTTCGTCCCCGTACCAGGATGAGCAGGTGGATGCGTCCTTGTTCTTCTTCCAAGCTTTGGGAGTTTGGTCCTCTGAGTTGAGTTGCATATTTTTCTTATTCCTTCTTCATGTGGTGATTCTGTGTGGAGAACTTTTTTTTAATTTCCATATTTAAAATTCTACAACATCTGGCCCCAAATAAATTTGCAAGCATCTAATGGATGTGTGTTAGACAAATGAGTAACAGATCCATCTAAGAGGTATAGATTTTCAAAGAGCAGCTAAATAATTCTTTTTTTATTTACTTCCATTGTAAATTAAATGTTTGACAAAATAAGACTGATCAAATGTACCGCTGCTGGATAGGAAATTTCATGGCCCATTCACATTTAAAATGTCACCTTTTAGGTTACAATTGTACAAGCTGAAACAGTAGAGGAATAGAATACATTATGCCCTCTTCTCTACTACTTAATTCTTCCTTGTGTGGCCACTCTGGAGGTAATTCCTGCTTACAGATTCTGTACACAGGGAAATCACATAGGGTAAGACATTGCGATGTCCTTCTGGACTCTCATTACTCTTGATTTTATGGATGTAGAACAGCATGGATTCTTTTAAGAATGGTAATAATAACCAGAATGACAACATTCAAGCTGCAATTATATTGCATCCTTTATGAAACACTTAAGTTAAAATACAGTATTTCTACTATTTTGCTCAAAAATTTTTCTTAACACATAATAACAGATTGATTCTAACACTGAAAACATAGTGAAGGGCTAGGTGCATTCTCTGATCTTGAAAATTTAATAGGTACTTGATACCATATAGCAGCTAAAAATGTTTCTGATACAATTTAGGTAGAAACAAAAGCTATAAATTTTTTAAAAATAAAAAAAAGATTGAGGAGCTACCAAATAATGGCAGGTGGGCATTATTTTTTAAAATTACCAAACACAACATAACAGCAAAACAATGATCTATGTATTTCCAGAAGCATTTTCTAATTTAGTCATTACCATCACTATATGGAGATTTTCTATTCTTATTTAAAAGTAAAAATGTCGAGGCTCAGAGAGTCTAAATGACTGGTTAATAGATACACAGCACACAGAGACAGAGTTTACATTAAAAGCAGCATCTTTTGAAGACCAGACCTGGGGTCTTCATGAAGAGCCTTCAAGCTCTCCAGTTCTGCTGTCCTGAGATCTCCTAATCCTGGTCACCATCGTTAGCTAAGGCTCATTTGAGCCTTGCAAGCCGGGACTCCGGGTCTGTCATGGGCAGCTCTAGTGTGGGTCATTACAGGTGACAAAAGGGTAACAATGGGAAGGGTTTCAGAGGGCACAAGGGACAGCAGCCCTTAGTGAGCAGAGATAGCTTCTAAAGAAACATGGAAAGAAAGCTTTTTGAAAGTGTTTTAACGAACAAAAACAATGGTACCAAACTTAACAGCAAGACTGTAGGAGAACACCAGTGGCTGGTACGCTGTGTATCGTTATCTTCAAGGTAAAGCGCATATTACAAGTTATAGGCATGAAAAATGTTGGTGTGAGCTCAGGACTGAAGCAAAGCCAAATGCAAGAGGCGTATGAGGCACAGGCAAAGATGTGTTCAGTTTCCAATTTTCAAACCTGATTTCAGGAAAAATATGCAGATATTTTTCAATGAATCCAGGAAGCTTACTTATAAGCTACCTCTCTTTTTATAAAGTGTCAGTAATAAAAACAGATGGCCACATACTGCAGAAGCTTTATGAGTGTTCTTAAACCTGCTTTGCTTCTGCACACCATGTACCAACTGGAAAGGCACATTTTTCACATATCTGAAGCACAACACTTGTGATATTTCTTACAGCTGCCATGACAAAAGTGACTTAAAGGACTGGAAGGTATTTTCCTGCATTGCAAGATGTTACCATTTCAAGATCAGATGCAGGCGGGACTCTTCTCTTCTGAAACCTCTCTGCTTTGATATCTTGGCCATCTCTGGCTGAGTCTTCATAAATCCTTCTAGGGTTATGCACAGTGCTTTTGTTAATCCCAACAGAAGAGGACACTTTGCCTCTGGAGAACTACAGGAGTTTCCCTAGTAGGGGCAAAAGGTTATTTAATGAATTAGCTTAGTTTGCAACAGTAGTTTCACAAACAGAAGTTGGTGTTACAGATGGATGGCCTGTGTGTGTGTGTGCGTGCGTGTGTGTGTGTGTGTGTGTTTGTGTGTGTGTGTGTCTATGGTAAGCAGCAGGGAAAGATTCTGAAAATAATTTTCTCTAAATACTTTGATGGGAATTAAGAAAATCAAGGAAATAACAGGATAAAATAAAATCAGCAATTTCTTGCAACTCTGAACAGACAGCTTGTCTCTTGAGTTTACATTGCCTTTCAGGACAAGTAAGTAATGAATAAATGCTTTTAGTCTCTCATCTTTCATCTTTAAAATGACTCTTGCTATTGCCACAATGACTGCATAGGCATTGAAATATAAACAGTTTTCTCACTGTCCTAATTGTAAACCAGAACCCAGTTTCGAGTCTGAAGCACGTGGTTTTCCCAATGCTACTTTGAATCATCAGCTGAACCGGGATTTATCTACTGAACAGGGAGCTGCCCAGGGATTAGCTCAGTGTCGGGGTGTCATTCAGGTAGTGCGTTGTTTTACTCTTTTTATTCGTACACATTTGCAGCACATGATGGTTACGTTTGTCACGGAGAAGTTGCTCATGGACAGAGCACACCTTGTTTCTCTCTTGCTGTCCTTCCTCCCTTCTCTCTCCTCCCCACTCCTCCCTCCATGTCGCATCCCCCTTGTCACTGGCAAAACTCCATTTCCATTTTTTCTTCAAATGCTCTCTTTCCCCCTTCCCCTTCTTTCCATTCCTCCCTCACCATCTATCGTTCCCCTTACCTCCCTCCTTCCTATATTTGATTTTGCTGCTTGTTTACAGTTTGGGTTTCTCATGCAATAACACCTTGTGAAGTTTAATCTTATGCATCCTGTTTATTTATTTATTTATTTTTGGTGCCAGGGATCGAACTCACGATCTTCTGCCTGCCAGGCAGGTGCTTATGCCGTTTAGCTAAATCCCTGGCCTGTGTGTCTAATTTATTTTACTTAGGTTTATGGTCTTGAAGTACATCCAAAGTTTCATTTTTTTCCATTCATTTCCTGGACATCTTTAAGCCATTTTATGAAGCCATAATATTTATTCTTCCTCTTTCCCCCACGATTTGATCTTCTATTTTCCAGTTTTAGTTTTCCTTCCTGAACACCCTTATACTTCTTACTTACGGTAGGAGGATGCCAACTGGGCAACATGGAGATAAGCTTTGCATTTGATTAACATTGGAAGTGAAAATCCATTAGGCTTAATTTTTTTCAGACTTTTACTGAGAAATATGTGTACTTTATTACTTCAGTGTGCTTCAGGGAATACTAAATCCTTATAATGTTGTTTTCAGTTGGATTTGTGGTAATATTTTTTCACAAACAAAAATCTTCAAAAAAATGAGAAAAAAACTACAGCCTGACACAAAAATGACTTATCCCATGTGCCAAATCTGAATTTCATTTGCTATATTTGCAGACCAAGGTAGGGAGAAATGTTGATATCTCAACTCACATTAACCGAACACCTTCTTACTAGATTAATAACCTAAAGCAAATCTAGACAGAATTCTGACTATGTTTTATATTTTTATTGAATTATACTAATATAATCTCTTGTTAATTTGATTCTGAGAGACAACTAATGATAAAAACTTTAGAAATTTTACCCTCAGTTTCTTTTGGAAGAAAAATAAATGTTAAAAATAATGTAGGACTCATTTAGTTAACATATATATTGAATATAAAAACTGTACATATATTTCAAAAAGGTAATATGAAGGGTATTTATGTTCTTTAATATATAGGAAATTTCTTGAATGTGAGAGATAATAAATGTAACTTGCTTTACTTTTTTTCTACATGGTGAGAAACTGGTAAATTATTACAGATTTCAGGGGTAAGGAGTGGTTGTCTACAAGGAGGGAATACTTATAGATTTCCTATGAATGGTGATAGTCTGTATTATGAATCGGATGCAGCATGTCCTACCAGAAGCTCCCTGTGCTTGTTTGGTGACCGGATCACAGGAGCAGCCACACTAAATGTGCTTGTTCTGCTTTTGGGAGGTGAGGTCTTTGTGGAAGAGACAGGCCTGGAGGGTCTCTCTCCCCCGCCTCAGCCCTACTCTCTGCTTCCTGTCCACCCTGATGTGAGAAGCTTTCCTCCTCCTCCAGACCCTTGCACTACCGACTGTGGACACAAAACTCTAAAAACTGCGAACCTTTCCCCTTTAAACTGCAGCTGTCCAGTGCAGTGGCTCAATGGTGAAAGAGGAAAACAGCCCAGGACCATAAAGCTGTTACACTACAACCTGTGTTAAGCTAACAGTTCCACGGACCGGCTTGTGACTGAGGGTGCAGTCATGTGAGTGACCCCTGTGCTTGCGAGATGGGGAGCTCAGGTGAATTTGGGGTACATTACCAGCAGAGTGAGGACCTCCCAGTCACCTGTGCGGTCAACTGAGTTATGATGTAGACTCCTGCATGAGTTGTGACAGCAAATTTTGAATCCTCTTATCTACAGAGTTGACTCAGGATTTGGCTTCAGGGTCAAAAAGGGAGGACACGAGTTATTTGGACAAGAACAAAATCTTGGATTTCTGCTAGAATTAGAGGAATGTTTTATGACGGAAAAGCAGTAGGTTTCCTGAATCTGTGTGAAAGTGCATTACAGAGTCAACTCGGTGTTCTTTACCTAAAAAACAGGATAAGAAAACTATTTGAAACTTACTTTCCCATTTCTGCAAGATAAACGACAATCACAGAAGACAAGTTAATGATTTACATGGAAAGAACAATTTTGGTCACTAGAACATACTTAATGTTTCCTTGTTGACAAATCTTAAAACTTTCTGTTGTGATACCCAAATGACACAACACATCAAGTGCAGAGATGCAGTGTAATTGCTGATAATATTAACTTATAGATGGTGCGGGTTGAGGGCTGGAGACATTAAGTAACATCCCTACTGGAATTAGAGAAACGGCAGCTTTGAGCATACGTCCCAGCGACTCCTAATTCTGGGCTCATCTTTACACCCTACACTTTATACGATTACTTGTTATTCTTTCATACGATGCTCACCCATTTCAGCAACAATTGGAGACACAAGAAAGATTTAGAAAAAAGGTTATTACCCAAATGGGTGCCAGAGACAGGCAGATGCTACCCCATGCAGGCGAGGTGGGGAGGATGTCAGTGATTCTCAGGAGGCCGGAGACTGCAGCCAGAAGCCATACCGCAGCTTCCACCGAAAAGGCAAGTGAGCAGCTGAGGACTCGTTACTTTGAATAATAGGGGACCTTCTTCACTGCAGACCTATTCCCTGGATGCCGGCCCCCAACTCTGGAATGATGCAGACAGAGGATTCAGTCTTCTGAAGCAGTTTGTTTGCCTATTAAAAATGTGTTCCTGGCCAAGCCTTTGTTAAAGCTTAGAACTGGCCAGACCACGTGTGGTGGATTGGTAACTGGTGGGCAGCTTGTGGTGTCCAGTTGAACTCTGGCAGCATGGTGCTGAGCGTAGACGGCACAGCTAAGGCTTGTTGCTGAGATAAAAGGGATACCTGGGGAGGAAGCTGCAGTTTCCTCGGTTCTCTGCAGTTGTGTTGCTCGGTGCTGTCGGTTCTCCTGTGGCCGTGGGTTCTGGAGGAGCTTGTTGAGCTTCCTTCCTGATATGAACTTGGCTGATCTCATCATGGGAGGAGCTCGGGACCTTGCTGTCACTGAGAATGGCTGCGGGTCACACTGGAGGAGCTCAGGTCTTTAATTTGAGCATCGCTTCCTGGCTCCTAGGGGGAAGATGTGTGCTAGTCAGTCTCCAGGAGAAGCTTGTCACGCTGATTTGCTGACGTGCTCTGATGTCCTTATCATCACAGGGGCTCAGGACCTCTTTGTCACTGAGAATGGCAGCGGTACTTTTGGAGGACCCTGGTCCATAGTTTGAGTGCTGCTTCCTGGCTCCAGTGCAGATCTCTCATCCTACTGCCACAGAATAGACTTTCTAGCTTCCACTGCTGACCTTTGGTCCTTCCCAGCATAGATCTGTGAAACAGGCTGGCATGAGTTCTTGTCGTGGGCTCTAGGCCTCCAGTTATACTTGTGGGGGACGTTGCCATGGCTCTGGGTCTTCAGCTGGACTCATGCAGGGTGCTGCCATGGGATCTAAGCCCCGGACTGAATTCTCTGAGTCTTTAGTGTGTGGACAGATTTCCTGCACTTTCTTTGTATTTGATTCTCAGGTGGCCACTATAAATAATACTATTAATTATGTGTCCTGTATTGTCTTGTTCCTTGCAAAACCCTGACTACAACACCGTGGGAGGACAGTCTCTTCCTGTTCAGAGAGGTATTTTTTTAATCTAAAAATAATTATAATATAGAGAAAACTATATATATATATATATATATATATATATATATATACACACACATATGTGTGTGTGTATTTGTAATTTATCTACATGGACTGTGTATGTGTATCAATCAGCTTTTCTTCTTATCCCTAATATGACAATATGTTGAAGTGCTATTTTAATTTTCATCTCAGTTTTTTGAATTTGTTTGATGACATTGACTTCCTAATTTCTAAAAATTGATCCTATACAATTACCTCAGAGAAAAAACATTATTATTGAATCTGGTATTGTTAATGAGAGATACTGCTGCTTGGGTAAAATTAAAAAAAAAAAAAGAAAAATTAAATGAACAAACAAAGCCTAGCTGGGACCCTTGTTTCTTTCAAATGATGCATGATGTGTTATGATCTTGAAGGCTATTTTTTTACCCCAATCTTTCTTAATTTTGGGATGACCAAACAAAAACTGCAGTGAAGGAAATCTTACTGCATAGGTATCTACCTTCCTCCTTGGAAGTGATGTCAGGTCAGATATTCCTGTCATGAAGAAAGAAGCTAAGTGGTGTTTCCATAATGAGAAAGCATCAGAATCAAGATTCTGGAATATTTTTCAATATTACATCTGTATAAATGTCATCACTTTGTTCAAGATATGTGAGTCTCATTCACCCCTGTGATGAGAAGGTCATACACTCACATCTACTTGTCACTGGTTGCAGAGACTACTTTGTCACCTACAGTCACTGGCTCTGTGTTCCAAGGGCTCGCAGCCAAGTACACAGCTAAGTGCAAAGCCAGGCTGTGTTTTTTAATACTCTTAAAAGTGATTTCCCACATGCAAAGAACCACCAGCAGTGAGAACAGAAACAGCACAAAACCTGCCTCATGGTCTTTCACCCCTGTAGAGTAAGGAAACTTGTCAGGGAAGGGAGCCCTCAGGTCAGTCAAGGACAGACCAGGATCAACACAACTTCCCTGCACTATGCTCTACTCACCAAGCACACGTTTCTCTTGTGACTGTGACATCTGTGCAGGTATTGCTCTGCTCATAGTTCTAGAATCTTATTTTGATGCTTTCTCTCCATGGAAACATCACTTCACGTTTTTATATCTGTATTTGTATTTGAAAAATTAACTGAGAGTAGGATAAAAAGAAGTGGTACAAATAATCTACATACTTGATAAGATTATAATTAAAAATAATATGGGAAATAACATGGTATCTGGTATATAATAATCTCTGAATGATACATACAACTCTCAAAATCATGCTGATTACTATACAAATGTTATTAGTAATGAAATAAATACATATATCATCACAGGATGGTTCATAGCTTCTCATTCTTTTAGTCATATTTGAGGGCCTGTTCTGTGTAACTTTAAAGCAGAGTATTGAATACAATGTGCTTCCTACCATCTATTCATTTACCAGGGGCAGGGTAAGGTGCTCAAATAAGCATCCATACTACATTAGGATGAAGAGACAGTAAGGACAGAATATAAAGTGCAGTACAAATACACACAGATGGTTTGAAGGAAAGCTCCAGGGTGAGGAGTATATTGGTTTATATCCCCCTTTCACACATAAATTGAAACAATATTTAGAACATAAGGAAAAAATTGTTAGAGAAGTAAAACAGCCATTTCTCCTCCCTGTCCCAATCTCTCTCATCTAACAATACTTTTCTTGGGCAGTAACTCTCCAGGATAAGGTGAAGGTGACATAATAAGGCCAAAAGTAGATTTTATTATAAGAAAAAATGTAGAGTCAGTATGATAGCAGATCAAATTTGTCTAGAAATCCTGCTTCCCATTTTGTGCTCATTGCCACTATAATTTTGCTTCCAATTCTTTTGTGTTCAGAGTTTTAATTTTCTCTCCAGTGCTTTGGTTATTATTACTTTGTATTATTATATTAGAGATATGAAATGAAAGCTGGGAATGCAGCTGTCATACACATAAACAGTGACTTTTCCTTTCAGAGATGCAGGCAGACATTATCTTAGTAAGAGTAGAGAACTTTCACTGAAGGACAGAGATTATTTGAAATTAAAGGGACAGAGATAAAGATCCGATAATCTTGCTGTTTTTCCTTTTTATCTCCTACTTAGGTTGCCCCTCAATGCATTAAGCAGAAGTCAGGGGACAGAGAGGGCGTTTTGATGTGGCTCACACAGGTGAGCGTCATAAGACAGGATCGAAATTGAGAAGGCTGAGGAGTAACTGTGAGTGGTGACAGGTAAATGACACTTACTGTCCTTGTGTATGTGTGTGACCAGTCACATACACACCAACACACAACTGCACACACATGCTCAGTTCTCACAATTCACTAGTGCATTGTTTCTCTCATGGTACAACATAGATGTTTCTGTCATCACAGATGTTTTATCACTTGTAGAGAGTTTTCTTTGGGATTTTCTGCACATAGCAATGAATGCATAGCTGAGCCAGGCAGATACTTCCAAACTGATGCAGTTCTAGAAATTTCAGTGGGAAAAACGTGACAGTCAGTGAGAGTAGGGAACAAAGCTACCAGCAGGTTTGCAAGAGGCCCTTTGCACAAGAAATGATTCTGGCTGCAGTCCTAAGGCAGGACGTGCTGGTGTCGATGTACAGAGCGCACAGTGCCTCCGGGCATGCTGCCACAGGTGCTTTCCCGGGGGCTTGGACCCGTTCTCAAAGGCTGAGTGCATTTTTATTCTACCTGTAACTTCAGTGTCCACAGTAGTTCTTCCTGCAGAGGGACTGCCCTGTATTTTGGTTCAAGATGCTTAGTGTGGCTAGTTTAAATGTGCTTCTTAAGACAGTCAGCTGTGTGTCTTCCACGTTTAGAAAGGAAAGAGCCTTTGTGCTGGTTTTCACTTACATGTGACTGGAGATTTTCCGTGGAGTACACAGTATAAGATATTTGTAGGAAACAAGCCTGTGCTTTGGATGACTTTCTGTTATCAACTTTATTTTACCACACTGGAGTTCTTGACATTTTTGAATTTCACAGGAATTTGCCCAGTAGCTTATAAAAGAAATGGAATATCTGGCATGAGCGTCTATGCAAAATTCCTGGGTGACTTCTTAGCAGCTTACTTGACACAGAGGTCAGGTGAAGACTGACATGACAGTCCTAGGCCATTTATGGAAGGAGACTACACAGGGAAAATCAAAAACAAAAGCAATAACTTTTGAACTCCCAGCTGCACCTCGCCGCTGCCAGATAATTGCTGTAATGCTCTCTGGAATCTCATGTCTAAAAATAATTTTTTTAATGTCTAATAAAAACATAGAAATGATTCTTTGAATGCAGTGATACTAATTTGTCTCTCAAGTACTAACAAGATTTATGGAACAAGATTTATGGAAGTCATTGTCAAAGTGTGCCTCAATTTCAAAGAACAGCTGCTAGCTTGATTAAAAGACTCATCTATTGATTAAAAGACTCATCTATTTAACAACAGTTTGGACTTAAGATCAAAATGAACTGATCAGATTTTAGACTTGCTTGGATTTACATCCTGTCTTTCTTTGTCTCCTTCTTTTGTTACTGTTCTGTATATCTTGTTCATAAGGCCTCAGTGTCTTTTTTGGTACAGTATATCTTGTTCATGCAGGACTGTAATGTTTGCTGATTGTACTGTATTTTCAGTACTGTAGTTCTATGTTGCTATTTAGTATAGCCGCATGTAAGTTAGGCAAATAAAAACAAAGTCATCAAGATGACTTAGAGCATTTCTTTGTTGTGAATATTGCAACATAAATACTATATACAATCGTCATGTAGTGACAAATTCATTTGAACTGGGTCATTAAACCAGGAGTGTCTTTTACTGCTTAGCTATTGAATATTCTAAGTATATTTGGAGACAATGTTTAGATTCCACATTCAAATCATCCTCAAAGTGAAAAGAGAGTTCAAACTGTTTGTTTTGACTAGAAGATTTACTTTTGAAATGGCAAAATAGGAGACAGATAAATAAGTAGAGTGAAGTCCAAATCATTCTCCAATAACCTATTGCATTATTGCAAAAATATTTTAAGATGTCTGGTAGCTTGTTTCATTTTTACTACTAATGTTTCTTAGTTCATAGAAAGAAAATTCTTGTGTTACTATCACTTTGTTTCTTTGCAATGGAGAATCTATTTTGTCTGTATCTTGTACTCTATGTAATTACTTTGAAGATAATGATATAAAGTATATTAACTGTTATTATTGCCCTATTAATTTGTTATGAAATTTTGTTTTATTTTTGCCTGAAATAAAGAATACCCATTTCTGTAGGTTATCTCTTCACACCACTGTTTCCTTTGCTATGTAGAGACTTTTACATTTAATCGACTATTACGCCTTTGTTGATTCTCGGTACGGTTTCTTTTGGAAGTTTATTTAGGAATTTGTTGACTACACCTTTGTCTTCACATGTTTTCTTTTATTGTATCTTCCAGTAGTTTCAATGTTTCTGTTTTTATTTAAACTGACTCATTTAATTTTGATATTTAATAAAGGGTTATAGATATGGGTCTATTTTCTTTCTGCACATGTGGGTAATCAGTTTTCTCAGGACTACTTACTGTAGAAAATATCCTTTCTCTGGCACAGGTTTTTAACCCCTTGGTCAAAGATCAGACAATTAAAGTGGCATGAGGCAATTTTTGTCTCTGTTCTAGTCCATTGATTTATGTGTCTACTTTTATGCCAATATCATGATGAGTTCCACTTTACTACACCAAGACTGGATACCATCAAGCACACAAAAAGTTAACAAATTCTGGCAAAGATTAGGATGCTGTATCACTGGTACTGGCAGTCAATATGGAGAGTTTTAAAAAAACTAGAGAAGAAATTTCATTCAATCCAGCCGTAACACTCTTGGGAATTTTTGCAAGAGTTAAAATAATATAACCACTGTGACACATGCTCCTCAGTTCATAGCTTATGCTAAGGACGGAAACTACGAACATGAAAGAGTCTGCCTTGTCTGTCGCACGCTAAGCTACTTGAAATCCCCTATCACTAAGTTTCTTTTAAAGTGAAGACAGCAATACCCATTTAAGAATTCAGTATTTGTGATCTGTTATGTGCATCAATCCATCTAACATATTAAAAAACACAACAAACCGTGCTTTTCTTCTGTTGTCAAAAATTTGTGTTGTAGAATAAATTCTTAAAAGAATACAGAGAATATGATAATGAATCAACTAAACTAATTCTGAGCCAGAGGACTTCTGAGAAGAGGAACACGAGGGAATTTGTGGAAATTTTGTGGAGGATGCTGAGTGTCCCAAAGATCAAGGCATGACGAGCTAAGGAAACTTTAGTCTGTCATAAGTCGCACTCTAGCCGCACTTCTCCGAAGAACTGCGTATAGTGCTTTGTTGTTGCTGCTATGTATCAGGTTCATGTAAATATAGCATAGGGGCAAACGCAGGCTGAATTTTTCTACTTTACTTTATTTCGCATTATTTTATTCAGTTTTAGTTTATGTTGACAGAACATTAGCTTCTCAAGAAACACTGAAATCTAGAAGACGAAGGGAAGGGAGGTTGGCTCGTCCCCAGGAAGGGCCCTCTTCAGGCGCTGGAGGTGGCTCCCATGAGCGTGGCATGGCCAGCATCCATGCCAGGCTTCTTTTTATCTCTCAGGCAACCCCTGGAAGCTTTTTAGCGCTTACAATAGTGACACCAGAAAGGTGATATTTGGAGACTGGCGATACAAGATACTGCTTTCTCTGATCCTTCTCAGGGAAGAGACCACCGAGGAGCCATGGACTGTCTCCCCTATACAAAGCATCCTTTGCCCGGTGTGCAGGTGCCAGCTGCACAGACTTCTCTTGGCAGCATGTGCACCTGCCAGCTTTCGCTGTTCTGTGTCATTCCATGTCCCATGTGACTTCTAACCTACACGGTTCATGCAAAATGCTCGGGATCTAGAAATTATTGCTATTCACCAAAGAAGCATGGGCATTTCCACCTGGTCCTTCTACCAGGCTCATGACCCTTTCTGGGAAATGGAACTGCAGATAACCATGTATCAATCACATGGGAAATTGTTGCAGAAGCTCCCCCAAACCCCATGCCAGCTCTGACTCCCTGTAAAGTTCAGTGAAAGGAAAGACCCATTTCTATCATTAGCCTGTTAAGAGGCATGGAGGAGCTTGGATTCAGTGTGACAGGAAGCAGTTGTAATGGAGGGAATACAGAATCAAGCAGACATACGCAAGGACTGCCCTGGTACCTACAAAAACTTGAAGGTTACATATGTGTGTTATTTTTGTTTTCTGAATTCAGAGAAACTGTAAAACTTTGCTAGCACTGTAAAGAGGGAAATTTTTAAGACTGTCTAAAAGGTAGGGTGAGATGGAGACCAGGGCTCCTCATACATTTTCACAGGTGGTGTCACTCAACTTTCAGAGCATCAAATCCCACAGACCACTTTGAAAACGGAGTCCCATGGGGTCCTTTGGGACCCATTCCATGTGGGTCTGTATGACCACACCAGTGGGGACCAGGCCTGCCCACCCAAGGGGCCCTGTCCTCCCTGCTCAGTAGTCAGTCAAGTAGCAGAGTAAAGAGAATGTGTGACCATGTCGTGAGCTGAGGCTTTTCCATATGTGTCCCTCAACTTTGTCCCTTTACTTTGGATAAGTCGTTTAAGGTTTGTGTACTTCAAATTTTTTTTTTTTGCATTTGTCATGTAAATGTTTGAGGCAGGTTATCTGTCTAAATTTTTAGGTTATATTCTGTTTAAATTTTTACCAAAAATTTGAGTTTATGTTTTCAGAACACTGACTACTAAGTTTTTAAAACTATAATCCATATTTAATTCATTCCTTCCCCCTTTCCCTGTATTTGTGGACTCCAGTTAAGCACAATTCTATATATTGTTAATATTCTAATTGTCATGAGTAGATTAATAAAAATAAAATTAGTGTGTGATTAACAGTGCAATTATTTTAGACAGCAGACTTTAGAGGTTTCAAACAGGAATAAATTTTAGAAAAATACAATATTCAGCTAATTTTTACTACTAAACAGTTAAGAAACTCAGAGTTTATAAAGAATATAAATATCCCTAGTTTTATATAAAAATCTTTAAGCATAAATTTCACTATGATATTTATAATGCTTCAAAACATTAAGATGAGTTGTATATGAGTAGAATAGAATGATTTCCTTTTCACTGTACTCTAGTATGAACTTATATTCCTTTTAAAATGATAAAATTAGCAAAGTATAACAGCTTAATGAAAAGAAAATCTTTCCTGACATTAAAGGAATGCTTCTGCTAATAAAATTCCTATTTTATTAACTGTGATGAAAATTGCATTTATAGCATTTTAGCATGTTAACAGACTTACTGAATGCTCAAAATTCAGAAGTAGAATGAAAAGTTGCAAATATAATTGTATGTTACAGTACTTACAACAAATAAAAATCATGCTAAAGCTTTTGTGCATTAGCAACAAAAAGGAGGTAAATAACAGTATTTATACTAAAATGCAGAAAAAGATGTAATATTGTCTATAAAAAGCATTCTCTATATAAAATATTATAGCACATTATTTGTTTGGGTATATATGAATATTTTTATAGGACTGTCATTTTTTATTAGACTTGCTTTTCTGTGTTGGGATTTTGCCATGATGACTTACTCTGAAAAAGCACAAATTGGTGAAAGACAAATTATAGACAAAAAATAATGTGAGAAACATTGTCAATTATTACAAAAAAATAAAACAATATTGATGGTTTCAGCAAAGCTAAATGAACTCTCCTGGTTCTACAGATGTTATGCAATATTATATTAATTTTTCTTTAGTATTAATAGATTTCCAAAAACTCTAGCAGATCCCTTTCTACCAGCAAAAAACCTGAATATAACCTGTATTTCATTGTGTGACCTTAGCGTCAATCTAATTCCAACATGAGTTCTTAGTTAAGCAGGAAAACACTAATGTGTACATCTAGGATACCATTTTGATGTTTAATGAAAGTAACTTTCTAAAATGTGGGTCTCTGGCAAAGGTTCCCCTTTGTAGAATATAAGAGTGATACTGAAGATCTTCAAAAAGATTTCTGTTCAATTATATTTTCCGTCTGTGATTCATGCATTCACAGTAGGGGAGACAGGGTCCCTAAAGCTCCTCATATGAGTGTCTATAGGATCAACCAAAGTTTATCCTTTTATGTGGAAAGCAGAGTGGACACAGACTATTTCAATAGCACATCTGCTTCATGGGAGTGTGGATGCGATTAGGAAAAAGAATGACCCCAGAGGTTCCACAGAAGGTCGACAATGAAAATCTGACCCAGATTCTGTATCGCTACTGCTTGCGTTAGCTGCTGGCCTTGGAAAAACACAACTCCTCAGCTTTTCAATGTGGATAATCAAGGTGTCTACTTCTAGGATCACTAGGAGGGTTGAGTGATTTATGTTTGCACAAGATTTACTGAAGTGTTTGTTATACTTTATGCTCTAATGGGGATGTAGACATGGAGGGAGATGAAGGAGGAGTAAACAGACTTAAGA
Organism: Hydrochoerus hydrochaeris; assembly: GCA_004027455.1. Taxonomy (NCBI): domain Eukaryota; kingdom Metazoa; phylum Chordata; class Mammalia; order Rodentia; family Hydrochaeridae; genus Hydrochoerus; species Hydrochoerus hydrochaeris. Next base: position 135,456 of record PVLA01005635.1, read on the forward strand.
GGTGTGACGTGTGTGCATCAGCTCCCCATGGTGGGTGCAGTCAGTACACACTGTAAACATGCATTAATAGCAAAAAAAAAAAAAAAACTAAATGGAAAATATTAAAAAATGGCTTTTCGTTAAGTACTTGAACAGATAAGTACTAAATTGGCATTAAGAATAAGTATATCACAGAAATCAAAGATCATTCGGAAATTATTTTTTGCAAAAAAAAAAAAAATTAGGAAAGAATTTCTTGAGAAAAAGATTAACCTTGTTTATAAAACTTTGAGTAATAGTAGCATTTACTTCATAGAGCTGTTGTCAAGACTGAATAACACTAAGCCTGCAGATTGGAATACATATCTGGTAATTAGTAAATATATAGCATTGTGAAATTACTGTGTACAAATATAATATGGCCTCAGAAATATGTATTATAATCTTAAGAGCATCACATTTTAAAAATATACTGTCATTAGGTATATATTTGGCTTTACGTATAGGTATTATCCATATTTATATTAAAAAATTCCTCAGAATTTTTTATAAGTTTAAATGAAGGTATTTGATTTTGAATGAGTTTGAATTGGGCTTTTATTAGCATCATTCTACATGACTGAAAAGCCCCATTGCTCTCTCCCCAGGGAAGCTGCCCTTAACGTGGAATCTTTGAGAAATGAGAGCAGCGCTGTGACAGAAGGACCTTGGACTCTGCCTTGCAGATGCTGTGAGGGTAGAAAGACACAGTGGTCCCTGGAGTTGTGAGTGGCCTGGCATCCCAGCAACTGGATTATGACCAGAATTTTAGTTTTAACTTATGGTGACTGAAGTCTTGAGTTATGACCCTAATGCCAGCCACTTGTGCTTCCAGATGGTCACAGACACAGATTTAACCCTCAAAGAGCTCTGGATGGAACCTTGCAATATCCTCTCCTGTGTGGGTAAAGGGAGAAACCTGGGCCAGTGACTCTCTAAGGACACTGAGGAGAGAGACCAAAGGCTGCACCAAGAAGCTCAAGCCTCCAGTTGACAACTGGAGTTACAAGCAGCCCTTGGGGACAAATTGAGTTTGTAAGTCAAGGGTCCATCTGGTGGTCAGTTGACTGGGGCTGGGTAACTTCTAAGGAAAACTTCCATCCAGTATGACAAATACCAAAAGCATTCCTTTGATCTACACAAGAAAAATTCAAATTGGTTAAGTTAAACAAATCTATTGTACTGTCCAGAAGTTGTTTTAGATGTCAACCTGAAAATAGATGCTTTTCCAAAAAAGGAAAAATTTTAAAGTAGGAGGAGGAAGAGAAGCAGCCACAGCTTCCTGCAGAGAAAGACAGCTACATTCTGATTTTTAGTGATGAATAATGCAAATCTATTTTCATAATCTTTCTATCATTGTCTATTTCTCCGAACAAATACTGATACATATAAGAGGTCATCAAAATGTATAATTCATGTTTAAATTCTTTGAAGACAGTATTGTAGGAAAATACACTTTGACATTAATCTCCATCAAAATACCCCCTACCCTTTAAACACACTTATCCTGCAATTCTTGACACCTTAGCAAGCTGTTCCGGAGCCATTTCCATGGCTGGATTTATAAGACAGGATCAAAATTCCAGGGAACGCTGCTGCCCAGTGCCCTGCAAGGAGAAGCAGGCTGCTGGCCACAGCACAGTGCCTTCTCTTCATCTTTACCCTCCAGTGCTGGTACTGTGTGACCTCTGCTCCTCAAAATGATCACTAAAGAGAAAGATTTTGAATTGATTAGGACGTCAAGTCAGCCAACTAAAAACCCTCACAGAAAAGCCTCTCCAGAACCGCTCACAAAAGTGGGAAGATCATTAAGTGTTTTGAGGCAAGATGGAGAATTTTGAGGAAAATTAATGGGCATGTATCTTTTAGTATAATTTTTAAAATTTAAGCATTCAGTGTTTTTTCAGTAACAATTTGCATACCATAGTTCATGAGGCACATGCTATCCTGGGTATTCTGTATTCATTTTATTGATGGGTTGTAATGATATTGAAATCTCAGTCACAAATTTGTGACTGAGACATGTAAGTAGAAAAGAAATATTATGCAAACATTTGAAGAAAATGGTGGAGGAAAGACTTAAATGTGCACACAGACTACAGGAATCTGCAATGATTGTTTGTTCATGGCTTTAAATAAATTATGACTAATAATTATTAGAATGACAAGTTTCAATTATAGATAAGAAATTTAAAACATTTTTGCACTATTAGCAATTTAATAGTGTAGCTGGTACATAAGTTCTGAATTTTCATGTATCTATTCCTAAATAAGAAAATGTCTCTGAGCTTGACATCAAACCCAAGCCTCTTTGAAAATCATCAAAGAACACTTGCACTGTACTTTAGATGTAAAGGTTATTCGGGTAGCACAGAATCATTGGAAAGAGAAGCTCAACTTCAGACAACTAAAAATTGACTCAAAAATCAATTCAGTATGCCATAAAAAGTTAACCTTTCAGAGCTTTATTCAAAAACACAAACTTTATAGTTTTAATCATTTCACCATCTAGAAACTTCGAATGCTTCTCAAATCTCTGAGTTTCAGTGTAAACATAGCAGAGAACACTTGACATCAAACAATATGAAAAGCAAGAAGCCATAATGGTTCAGATTTGTAATGTTTGTACCTCAGAAGCTGTATTGGTTGAACTTCTCTGGAGAGGCAGAATCAATGATATGTATAATAATAATAATATGTATAGAAATTATACATGAATATGGAAATGAGATTCATTAGATTGGCTAATGAGGTCAGTGGCTGGGAGTCCAGCATGGCTGTCTGCTCAGTCCAAGAGGCTGGAAGCATCAGAGAGCAGCCCCGGCCCGCATGCCAGGGAGCTTTGGGAGAGTCTCTGAGAGGCTCCTCAGCCCGAGGCTGAAGGAGCAGGAGACATCTACCATGAAGGCAGCCTCAAAGCACTTGTACCCCTGGAGAGCCCGTCTTGCTGGTGCACTGGCTAATTATCCTTCTTCCAAATTTTTGTTCCACCAGAGTCGCAGGTACATTGCATGGTGCTTCTCACATTCGGGAATGGTCTTCTCTGCACAGTTTGCTGGCTTGTGTTCAAATCTTCTCTGGAAACACCCTGCAGACATACTCAGAAGTCTGCTTTACCAGTCTGCTAGGCGTCTCTCAATCCAGTAAGAATAACGGCTGGTGTCCACCATCAGGGAAGGATTTTGTGAGCATAGAACAGGGCTTCCAAGTCTGCTTAATCACAGTTCTGCCCATTTCCTGTGTCACAACACTGTTTTATATGTGATCAGTTTTATCCCATCACAATAGCTTATTTATCTTTATCTATCTTTCACCTCTTTTTCTTCTCAATTGTCTTTTTGTCTTAAGAGGAAACATTTTGAGTTAAATCTAAGTAGATAAATTTTACCCCAGAAATGCTTGTCAGTCTTTGAAATGTTTCTGTTTCTATGACATATGGCTTCTTTTTTGAGAGACATGTAATTTTTTAGCTAATGATGGCTGAAAACTGTAACCCCAAGTCTATAATGACTCAGCTGTGATTCTGTTGATCTCCTTAACGTTCCAAATAGGTTTTCTGATAGGCCGGTAACCTCCTTCCATTGAGAGGCGATTTGAGCTTCTCAGGTTCTTCTGTCTTACTGGCTGCATCTTTTTTACTTGCCTTCCACATTCGCAGTGGCAACTGCATGTAGGAAGGGTGCTTAGAGACCACCGCCCATTAAGATTTTGGGGGGCCACCTGAAGAAGCAGCTTACCACACTCCTCTTGCACCACCACCAGCTGAAACTGTCATTTGGCTGTGTTGCCACAAGGGCCACTGACTGAGTCACATAACACAGTGTGTTCCTTGGAGGAAGAGAAAATGGGTTTATTTTAACAGTAAACGTTACTGATACCTGCAGAAAACTATAGGCTATGTAGTTTAACTAACTTTCATTAAATTAAAGTAATTTGCTAGCTTGATATCCAACAGCATGGCCAGGCTTTGTGGCCTAAGTACAAGAGGAAACACTGAACAGAGGATTAATCACAAAATGCAATGACTGTCTGGTACCTTTGGTAAGTTGTTAAATAAAGTGGGTTGAATGTATATGATCAAAAACATTGAGATTCTTAAGAATGAATATTGAAGCTTATCAAAGAACTTATAAGAATGACGGTTTGTGCAAAAAAGTTTTGATGTTAATTCTTCATTTTATGTAAAGGAAATATAAAAGTTACTTGTGCGTGTTTTATTTATTTCACCTTTTTAATAGTACATGTTTGCAGTACATGCCATTTACCATAGTCTTGGCCAGTGGCATGTGTACATAATACAACTCAATTTATTGATTGATTGATTGATTGATTGATTGTCTTTGCTACTACTTCCCTCTCTCCTCCTCTAAGTTCCCATCCCCATTTTCATTATTGCCACTTTTTAAGTATGAAAGCGAAGCTCTTTAATGTCAAAGCCTGTTTTACAGTGAGTCAGGAGGTGTGGCAGGTTAGCGAAGGCTTGAAGCAGGTCCTTCTAAAGGAAGCAGCTTTTCAAAAGACAGACAGGCCGGTGAGCTGATTAGGCGAAGCAACGCTAAAGGACAGATGAGGAAGAGATCACACGTCTTCTAGGAAGCAGTGAGCACAGCCTGACCATGGATGTCTGCAAGCATCCTCAAGACAGAAGCTCCTGACCAAAGGTTAAGAGTTATTTCAAATCGCTCCAGGGCTCTCTGGCCAATCCTGTGCCCTGGACTAGAAGGGGATTTGATTACTTTACATTAGCATCTTCCTGTGAGTGAGAGCTTCTTGCAGATTCCAAAAGGGCATGCTGGGCCTGGGTATGACGGCACAGACCTGTAATTCCAGCACCTGGGCACCCGAGACAGGAGGATCACAGGGCGCTCAAGGCCAGCCTGGGCTACCTAGAGACACCCTGTCTCAAAAACAAACAAACAACAAAAACAATAACAACAGAAGCATGTTGTCAAACATTAAATTTTTCAAATTTCATATTTAAGAAAAGTTTTTCTGAGGATTACAAATTCACAGTATTTTCATTATAAAGCACTTGAAAATACATTCACATGCCAGAGGTCTAGTAGCTCATTGATTTATTCCAAACTTTGTGGACTTGTCTCTAATATTTGGTACAGACAAGATTTTCACTTTTACAAGTAAATTTTACATATATTTGTATATAAGGGCTTAGTCCTATTTTCTCATGAGATTATTAAGAATGAATATTGAAGCTTATCAAAAAACTTCTTATTATCTGTGTAAATGATCATAAGGCTTTATCTCACAATAGCTGTAAAGACATTACTGGATCCTTTAATTATGCCCTCCTCTGTTCTTCCCTTAACTCTGTCCCTTGTGACTGTGGCATCTCATTTAAACTTCATGATGCTGAGTTTTCTATATGAATCCGATACTTAGTACACGGGCTTTGATAGCTGAAGGAACATGAGATTTTTGTGGTCGGCGGACATCAGTGTAGACTAGAGTGACAACAAGCAGACAGTGTGTTCAGAGCTTGCTGTGTCAAAGGAGGCGCTCACTGTAAATTCTGATTTGTGAAGTTTCCAGGACAGACAAAGGAATCAGAAAGCTACAGAGAGACAAGGAAGTCATCAGCTGTGCTCTGGTTAGGGCTTCTTGGCTTGGAGAAGCCAGGGCTGGGCTATGTCGCCATGTGGGTCATTTCTCATGATTGAAAAGAGCGGCGTATGTAGCTTTTTTCCCCAGTCACCTAAACTGACTTATCTTCCACGAATCCCCCAGGTATGTAAGATTATGTGTTGTGTCTTAACTCCAGGATCACATTCAAAGTGGTGGCAATCATCCCAATTGCCCTCACTCTTTCTACAAAGCACTGGTTATCCTACGGGGTCTGCATCCCAGAATCACGTCTGCGCTTCTCTGTCACCTAAGTGGCAATTCTGGGGACCCTGGCTCTGAAGCATCTCTTTACACTCCCTGTTGCTTCCCCTAACATTGCTCACATGCATGAGCTGTCAGCGTCTACTGATACGCC